>JAJJMB010011095.1:1476281-1741668 GCA_023531105.1 Papaver atlanticum
TATTTTGATGTTTAAGTGTTCCATTCATTTTATGCTAAATTAAGCAAATTGAAAGGAGATACTAGGTACATTTCTCCCCGCGATAAACTAACTAATATTTATTTTGACATACGTATTGCGTAGATTGATAAATTCTTATTATTATGCCACTGTATCAGAGTGATTGATCTATTATGGTACTTGTTTGTGTAGAAGACATTTTAATACCAAGTTGAGTGACGATAATTAGCATGGCTGAAATTATGGTATTCGATGTGCTAGTGCTACTACTATTTCAGACATTGTTTGGTTTGGTATTACCCACCGATCCCTATCTAAACGAATAGGCCGTAGACTAAGAAAATATGTAAGATGGAATAAAATATCGCAAATAGGTACCGTGGTCTATCGGAATGGTGGCTTACTGAATTGCTTTTGATCATATTATATATGTCTGCATTAATCGTATGTCCAGTAACTAGTGATTGTAGTTTTTGTAAAATGTTGAAAATGTGAATGGTGTACGATTAAGCCTGTTTTATTGGCGGTGATGGAAGTGTAGTGACCATGTTTACATGATTGATTTATGTGGCTCCATAATAATAATTAGTTTTGGTATGTATTTAGAACGAAGCCTACGAGACAACGTTTTTAGTTGATGATATTAGTTATATGGTATAACTTATTGTTCAGTATTTAAATTATCACGCATAGCTACTGGCTCTTTGAAATGTTGTCTTGAACTATGGTACTTTGATTCTTTTAATTGGCCTTAATAGCTGTAATGAGAGGACAAGTGGGTTTACAGTGTAAATTAAATGGATGTTAGGCTAACTAGGCACATGGGAATGCAGATTTTGTGATTACTATATGGCTAGCTAATTTTTGAGTTGATACATGTTAGATCCATGGCTCTAATTAATTGACAAGTATTTATAGTCAGTGGCCATTATCTGACACCGTTAATATGTACAATGGGAAATTAATGTGATCTGAAATCCTTGCTTAATGCATATTAGAATGAGCGTTAAGCCAAAACTGAAAGATGCATAACATTTTATAGAATTCAGGGTATTATGAATGCTTTGATTGCACGAGTTTTGGGCAAGCCTTGAAGTGGAGATATGGCCATGCCCTTTAAATCGTGGACGTGGATGATGTAAGAATTTAGGGATAGTTATTGCAATGCAGTTCATACTATCCAATGTCATAAATAGTTACTGCAAGAGATGATTGCTACTCAAAATAGTTCATATCATCTGGTAAGGGATAATTGCTACTAAGGGTAGTTCATATTATCTAAATAAATAAATGACGAACTATGGTCGTTCTTGATCCCTTTGACCAACGGAGAGGGTACGCAAGCAGCCGCTATGCGGTTCAGCACAACTTTACATGGTTGTTCATATCTTCTGAAAGTGTTGGTTGCTGTTTTGGCAGTTCATACCATCTGTTCGGAGATGATTGCCACATTGACATCGGAAACTGGCCGTATAAATTATTGGAGTTGGAAACTGGCCTTCTTCCATTTTGGAAACTGGCCATTGTTAGAATCGGCAACTGGCCGCGTATAAGTTATTGGGGTTGGCAACTGGCCATCTCCCATTTTTGGCAACTGGCCATTGTTAGAATCGGCAACTGTCCGCGTATAATTATTGGGGTTGGCAAATGGCCATCTCCCATTTTTGGCAACTGGCCATTGTTAAAATCAGCAACTGGCCGAGTATAAATTATTGGGGTTGGCAACTGGCCATCTCCCATTTTTGGCAACTGGCCATTGTTAGAATCGGCAACTGGCCGTATAAATTATTGAAGTTAGCAACTGGCCATATTAATTGTTAGAATTGGCAACTGACCATATAAGTCTATTATTTTTGGCAAATGGCCGTCTCTCATTTTAACAACTGGTCGTCTCTCATAATTTCAGAATAAATGCTAAGTGTGCTTGCTTGTAATGCAGTTTGGGTAATTCGAATTCGAGTTGCTCAGAAGAATTTGAAGGTCCGGTTACTTGAGTGACGTATCGGAGAGTCTGAGTTGGCCAAGCGGGATGAAATCCGGTTCGTTGGAAGTCCGGATTTTCTGATCTGTCACAGTTTTCTCGTACACCTAAAGTAGATTTTCCATGTTTTAATGGCACTAATCCTCAGGGATGGGCTCTTAAATGTGAACGCTATTTCTCATTTCACAAATTTCCTGATGAAGATCGTGTAGATATGGCTGCAATACACTTTGACTCTCAGGTAGATTCCTGGTTCTTAAACTACCAACAAAGTAAAGAGTCTATACAGTGGGATAATTTTGTTCGCGATTTATGCATTCGTTTTGAGGATATTGCACAGGATGATTATGTGGGTAGTTTTAATAAACTAGCTCAAACTATTACTGTAGAGGATTACTATGATAAATGGGAACACTACAAAGGTTTTATGGTTGTTAACAATCCTTCATTACCAGAGAGTTTCTATACCCTCAGCTTTATTAGTGGTTTGAAAGATGATATACGCAATACTGTGAAGATGTTCAAACCTGAAACTACATCTGAGGCTTTTTTCTTAGCAAGGATGCAACAGGCTTCAATGCACCATCAACCAAAACCTATAAAATCATTCTCTCGACCTTTCACTCCCACACCATTATCTGTTTCTCACCCACCTTCAACTATTAAACCACTTTTTTCTTCTACTTCCTCTTACACTAGACCACAAAATTCATTCAATACTCCCATTGTGACACATCCTACCACCCCAACTAAAACTTCACCTGACAATTCCATTCCTCCAATTAAACGACTTACTCATGCCCAGATGCAGGTGAGTAAAGATAAGGGATTATGTTTTAATGTGATGAATTCTATAGGCAGGGACACAAGTGCAAAACTCAACAACTATTCATGTTGATATCTGATGAAGAGGTAGAAGAACAAGAACCACCTTCCACTGAGGACACTAATATTACTTCTCCTTCCTCTAGTGATTCCAAATATCTCTCCATGCCTTAACAGGCCATGTTGTTCATGATACAATTCGTATTGCAGGGCATTTACAAAAACAACCTATCATGGTTCTTATTGACACTGGTAGTACTCACAGCTTCATAGACTCTCACATTGTTGATAAGCTCAATATTCATGCTTCACCTATAGGACATATGTTAGTCACAGTGGAAAATGGAGAGAGCATCACTAGTAATGGCTTGTGTCATAATCTTCAATGGGAAATGTAGGGATATAAATTTTCTTCTGACTTGAGAGCTCTACCTTTAGGAGGCTATGACATGGTTTTGGGAGCTGATTGGCTGCAGAAATTGGGGGATGTCACCTTCAACTTTACTCAACTGAAGATATCCTTCATGCATCATGGTCACTACATCACACGTTAGGGAAGTTCTTCTACACCTTCCCTTAGTCTTATTTCTGGTTCTTCATTGAGAAAGTTTATCAAAAGTAACACTCCTACCTTAATTGGTAAAATTCTTTGCTATCTCCACTCCACCATCAACTCTTATACCTCCCCAAATTTCCACAGTTTTGAACTCATTCTATGATGTTTTTGCAGAACCTACTACTCTTCCACCATCCAGAAACTTAGACCATAAAATTCCACTTAAACCAAATTCAACACCCACTTCTCAGAGACCTTATAAATGCCCTTACATTCATAAATCTGTTTTGGAAAAAATGGTTCAAGAAATGTTATCTGCGGGTCTCATTCAAAATAGTAATAGCCCTTTTGCTTCTCCCATTCTGCTTGTAAGAAAGAAGGATGGCTCATAGAGGTTTTGTGTTGGTTATAGGAAGCTGAATGAATTAACCATTAAGGATAAGTTCCCTATTCCTTTGATTGATGAATTGCTGGATGAGTTAAAATGAGTTGTTATCTTTACTAAAATTGATTTAAGATCTGGATACCACCAAATAAGAGTTTATGGCCCTGATATCTTCAAAACAGCTTTTAGAACTCATCATGGTCATTATGAGTTTACAGTGATGCCATTTGGTCTCACCAATGCCCCTGCCACCTTCCAAGCCCCGATGAATGACATATTTAAACCATTTCTGAGAAAATATGTTTTAGTATTTTTTGATGATATCTAAATCTAAAGTCCTTCCTTGGAGGACCATGTTCTTCACTTACAACAGATATTCTCACTCCTCAGACAACATTCACTGTATGCCAAGCTGTCTAAATGTGTCTTTGCTCAACCTCAGTTGGAGTATTTGGGGCATTTAATTTTTGCTGATGGAGCAGCTGCTGACCCTGACAAAATTTCAGCTATGCAGACTTGTCTACTACCCACCAACTTAAAAAAGTTAAGGGGATTTTTTGGCCTCACAGGGTATTATAGAAGATTCATAAAGGGCTATGGTACCATCTCTAAACCCCTCACTGATATGCTGAAAAAAGATGTTTTCCATTGGACTTCCACAGCACATCAAGCCTTCACTGATCTCAAAGCTGCAATGACACAGGCTCCAGTGTTAGCATTACCTGATTTTTCAAAACAGTTCACCTTGGAAACTGATGCTTATGACAGAGGGGTAGGAGTAGTTCTAATGCAAGAAGGCAGGCCACTCTCCTTTTAAAGTAAAGCTTTGGGTCCTAAAGTATTAGCCTTGTCTACTTATGAAAAGGAATTCTTGGCCATTGTCATGGCTGTTCAGAAATGGAAGTACTATCTTTCTCACAGTCAATTTATCATCAATACTGACCACCAGAGTCTTCAATATTTGATGGACCAAAGAATATCCACTACTCTACAACAAAAGTGGTTAGTCAAGTTATTGGGATTTGATTATATTATCAAGTACAAGAAAGGCCAGGACAATGCAGCTGCTGATGCCTTGTCAAGATTACCATCTCAATCTGAAGACTACAGTGCTATGTCCCTTAGCACTCCTCAATGGACACAAGATATCACTTCTAGTTATGAAGGTGACTCTGTAGCCAAACAACAGATTGCAGCCTTACTTATCTCTCCAGGTCATTCCAAATTTTCTTATTCTCATGGCATTTTGAGATTCAAGGGCAGACTCTACATTGGTTCAGGTAATGCAATTAGACAGTCTATTTTTCAATCCTTACATTCTTCTGCAATTGGGGACACTCTGGCATGCTAGGTACATATCACAAAGACAAAACACATTTCTTCTGGCCAAAAATGAAGCTTGATATTATGCAATTTGTAGCTACTTGTGAAGTATGTCAGTGCAACAAAGGCAATACTTCTTTTCCTAGTGGACTTTTACAGCCTTTTCGAATTCCAGAGAGAGCATGAAAGGACATCTCCATGGATTTTATTGAAGGACTACCAATGTCCAATAAGAAGAGTGTCATTTTGGTGGTTGTTGACAGGCTTACCAAGTACATCCATTTTCTACCCTTGAGCCATCCTTTCACAGCTGTGACAGTAGCCAAAGAATTTCTCAATTACATCTTCAAGCTTCATGGCCTACCTAGCTCCATAGTCAGTGACAGAGACAAAATCTTTGTGAGTCAATTTTGGCAGGCCTTATTTAAGTCCTTAGGCATTACTCTTAAGATTTCTACTGCCTACCATCCACATACAGATGGCCAAACTGAAAGGACTAATGCCTATGTGGAACAATATCTCAGATGCATGACTAGCTCTAATCCTAAACAATGGACTCAGTGGTTGGCTCTTGCTGAATGGTGGTTCAACACCAACTATCACACTAGTCTGAAGATGTCACCATTTCAGGCCTTATATGGTTATCAACCTCCTTATCTTATCTTCCCCATTATTTCTACAACTACAGTTGCTTCTGTTGAGAGTTACTTGAAGGAGAGAGATGTCATGTTGCAGCTTCTGAAGGAATATCTCACTAAGGAACAAGAAAGAATAAAATTTTGCGCTGACCAGAAACGCTTGGATAGGGAATTTGCAGTTGGAGATATGGTATTTCTGAAACTTCAGCCATACAGACAATCTTTGGTGGCTATCAGAAAGAATCTCAAACTAGCTGCCAAATACTTTGGCCCTTTTGAAGTACTTAAAAGAATTGGCTCAGTAGCTTACAAGTAAAGTTACTAGTTGGGTCTAGAATTCACCCTATCTTCCATGTGTCCCAACTAAATAAGCAAATTGGCCTCCGAGCTCCTACTATGCCTCTTGTGCCAGTGGTGGACAATAATGGTCACTTTGTCATTGAACCAGTCGCTATGTTAGACACTCGTATTACACTCCGAGGTAACCAGCCCGTACCTTAAATTCTGGTTCACTGGTCTAACTCTACTACAGAAGACGCCACATGGGAAGACACAACTCACATCCAGGCTCAATTCCCAGATTTTATCCTTGAGGATAAGGATTTTAAAGGGGGAGGCAATGTCATATACCTATGACTATTAGGCCGAGTCAGTTAAGCGAGTTAGATTCTGTCACTCACCGAGTCAGCTGAGTCAGTAAGAGTTAGTCAGTTATGTAGGAATTGTATTTCCTAGAGTTATGTTTTTCCTTCTTGATGTAACTAGGATCTTTGATGTCTTTCTTCTCGATTGGTGGTTAAATACCCAATCATTGTAAACCATGAGTTCATCAATGAAAAACTAAATTTGCTTTCAATTTGAAAGTTAGGCTCTGATTCTTCAGAGAGAAGGCAGCTTGCTGCTATTATCATCTTCATCACCTTGTAGTTGTACTCCTGTACACTACAGATCAATCACATAGTTGTCTTGGAATACAGATGAACCAATTCTAAACTTGTTTGGAAGTGTGGTATAATCGATTCCAAGAATGTAAATATGAAAGAGGATTTACAAAGAAAAGATGTCAACATAATTTGAACACGAACACGAACAGTAACTCTTATCTTTTATTGGTATTGTTATTGTTATTGTTATTCATTGCAAATCTATTTTGAATTACCAATATGTGTGTTTAGTATAACCGCTCATAAACTTGTTTATGTATCTTGGTAAAACTATTCACAAGGCCTGACTTATGTATTGGTATGACTTTTATTAGTGAAACCGATCTTAAGTAATCACTCAAGATGGTATGATCGATGCCTTGTAAATAACAACTTTTATCTAGCCATTGGGGAACCGATCCTAGTAAGAGGTGCAAGAAATTTACAAGAGGGGAATCGATCCTTGTAAGAGGTGCAACACGTTTTTAGTAGATGGGGGAACGGATCCTATGAACATGTGCAACAAGTTCTTAGAAGATGGGGGAACCGATCCTATGGACATGTGCACCAAATACAGGTAGTTACCATAAGTTGTGGGGAACCGATCCTAGTACCTAGTCAACCGATTTTTGGTAACTAGCGTGACTATGCATAGTACTCACATGAAGGTGGAACCGAACTTGTTTTGGTAGAACCGTGAAACCCATGATTGGTGATTTGATAGGATAATCAATCACATAGTTCTTGGAAATTAGATGAACCAATTCTAAACTTGTTTGGAAGTGTGGCAAATCGTTTCCAAGATTGTAAGTATGAAAAAGGACTTGCAAAGTAAAGATGTCGACATACTCTGAACATGTGCAGTAACTCTTATCATTAATTGTTCAAAGATATTCCTTAATAGCTAAAGGAGAATCCCAGGATCGAAATAAATTGAGAATCTTTTAATTAAGGTTTCTTAGTTTTTATATGCTATTTAATTTCCAGCAATTAAATGCATATCTTTAGAAAATAATGATTAGTAATGTGCATTTATTGATTATAGATTTTTCTATTGGGATTTCGGTTAATATTTGGACAGTGCATTTCCAGGAGTTATGAAAACCGATTTTGTGTTTATTGCATATCTTTGAGAATATTCGGTTTTGGAAATTCCTTGGTGTCCAAACTTCCTTGTCTATAAATATTGAAGTTTGCATTTCTAGCAAACTAATCCTCAGAGCCAGCAAAACTACCTCAGTTGTGTTGTTACTGGTGGAGCCGCCCATCGGAGAGGAAAGTACCCTAATTAGGAGAAATCTCTTACGGCCGCTCGGTTTAAAGACTTCTTTGGGATTGAGAAGCTCTATTAGTACCGTTGGTGGAAAACTAGCTAATTGCAGTTTATTTTAGTTTTCAATTGATTTGATTGACTAACGGTTGTTGAACTTTGATTGCACCTAGTTTATTTATGCTTGAGAATCTTCTCTTCTGACATAAGATTCACTCAAACTAGATCGAAGTTTCGACGGGGATCTTTAAACTGTTTGTAGATCTAAAGATGTCTTGTGCTAATCTAACGTTAACATACTCAGTTCTGTGTGTGATTGATCACAAGAGATTCAAGTTGATTGTGTGCAGGTGCTGATTGAAGATCAAATAAGATTTGAAGACAAGAAGATTTTTTGGCTTCATAATCTTTGGTGTGCACAATTCTTGTTTCGGCTGGAAAGGGATCCAACTATAATCGGTTTATCTTTGTGATAGATTGGATTGATTAGTTGAGTAGATCGACATCAATACACTTCTTTGTGATTAATAGTATTGATTGCATAGTCTAACAATTACTTCGGTAGTTGTTGAGAGATTGATCTAAGGACCTGACAAAGGAGTTTATTGGTTAAACGGAAGAGCCTTTGTCAGACTCATATCACGTTGTTTGAAAAGAATTGTTACCGAACAGATTTGTTGTTCCTTTACTATTTGGAATACGAACCAAAGGAATAGTTCCAAGTGCATGACTTATTGCAAGTTGGAGGCGCAGGGATACAGACGGAACTAGGTGAACTATAGGTTTAGTTGCTTGGTCTCAACTATACGAAGTTGGCTTAGATTTTGTATAGCGGCTTAATCATGAGAGTATTCAATTCTGGACAAGGTCCCGGGGTTTTTCTGCATTTGCGGTTTCCTCGTTAACAAAATCTTGCTGTGTCTTTTACTTTTCTATTTCCAAAATTATAATTGTTTTATTATAATTAGAAGTAAAATACACAAACGTTAATTCCTATTTACTTGATAGCAATCCTATTGTGTTTGGTTAAGTCTGAACCTTTTATCAAGTAAACATACTTCGTTGTTGTATTGTCTCGATCTTGTATCCGTAGTAGATCGCATAAGTTATCTTGTTGTCGTATTGTCTCGATCTCGTATCCATAGACGATCACACGAAGTGTGAACCGATTAGTTGTATTATCTCGACTCAGTCCATAGACAATCACTTTCGGAGAAAGGACTTATAGGTGGAAAAGTTTTAGATTGAGGTATATTTGGGTACCCTCGTCTTTTCAAGAGAATAAAAATTAGTAATGTGCATTTACTAATTGGAGATTTTCTATTGAGAGATTTCGGAAAATATTGGACAAAGCATTTCCAGGAATTATGAAAACCGATTTTGGGCATTTATTGCATATCTTAAGAATATTTCGGTTTTGTAAATTCCTTGGTGTCCAAACATCCTTGGTCTATAAATACCCAAGTTTATATTTCTAGCAAACTATCCTAAGAGCCAGGAAAACTTTATCTTTTTGTTGTTTCTGGTGGAGCCGTCTATCCGGAGAGGAAAGTACCCTAATTAGGCGAAATCTCTTACGACCGCTCGTTTAAAGACTTCTGTGGGATCAAGAAGCTCTACGAGTACCGTTGGTGGGAAACTAGGTAATTGCAGTTTATTAGTTTTGGATTGATTTGATTCACTAACGGTTGTTGAACTTTGATTGCACCTAGTTTGTTTATTCTTGAGAATCTACTCTTCTGATATAAGATTCACTCAAACTAGATCGAAGTGTCGACAGGATCTTTAGAACTGTTTGTAGATCTAAAGATATCTTGTGATAATCCATTGTTAACAGACTCCGTTCTATGCGTGATTGATCACAAGAGATTAAAGTGGTGTTGTGCATGTTTAATTGAAGATTAAAGAAGATTTGAAGACGAAGAAGATTTCCTATTGGTTTCACATATCTTTGTGTAGCACAAACCTTGATCGGATGGGATCCAACTAGAATCGGATTTATTCGATTGATTAGTTGCGTGAGATCGACATCGCTTTATAGTTTCTTGTTGGATTATATATTGATTGATTGCAAATCTAAACTATGCTACTTCGGTAGTTGTTGGATAGATTGATCTAACCAGGCAAAAGAGTTTATTATAGTTTAAACGGAAAAGCCTTTGCATATGACTTGATATATCTTTATCTGGAAAGAATCAATAGAGTTGTTACCAAATAGATTTGTTGTTCCTTTACTGTTTGGAATACAATCCATGAATTGTTCTTTTACTTTTCTATTTCCGAAATTATAATTGTTTTATTATAATTAGAAGTAAAATACACAAACGTTAATTCATATTTACTTGATAGCAATCCTATTGTGTTTGGTTAAGTCCGAACCTTTTATCAAGTAAACATACTTCGTTGTTGTATTGTCTCGATCTTGTATCTGTAGTCAATCACACAAGTTATCTTGTTGTCGTATTGTCTCGATCTCGTATCCATAGACGATCACACGAAGTGTGAACTGATTAGTTGTATTGTCTCGACTCAGTCCATAGATAATCACTTTCGGAGAAAGGACTTATAGGTGGAAAAGTTTTAGATTGAGGTATATTTTGGTACCCTCGTCTTTTCAATTGGTATCAGAGCAGGCAAACACGAAAAGATCTAAAAATATGTGCTTCGTGCGATCCAACCTATAAGAATTGAATCATATGGGTGATTCAGTTAACGTCTAAAAGGTTTTAAAAACTCTTCTAGAAGATACTGTAGAGTATTACTCGGTACTTGTCAAGATGTTAGAAGAAAATGTTGAACAGAACCGATCACATACTGAAGATATCAGTAATATCATGACTGATAGAGGACTGGTCAAGGATAGAACTTCATAAAAGGAAGTCTCAAAAATCTTCAAAACTAATATCCAGACATTTGAAACCGAATAAGAAGAAACAATCCTGGGGGTTTCTTCAAAAAGGATGGTATGGCTTTATTCAGAAGATTTGTTGTGCAAAAAATCTAATTAAAGGTGTTAAGGGATTATATAAGAACTTAACAAGTCATCCTAACTCAGAATCAAGGAACCAATTTAAACAATCTGGAAAATCTATTGAACAGTGTCTGGGAGCATTTGCACTTAAAACTACTTCTCCATTCCAATGGTTTCTAGATAGTGGTTGTAGCAGACATATGACAGGTGATCTTTCTTGGTTCACAAAGACTAAATACTACAAGGGAGGATCTGTAACTTTCGGAGATGGAAGTAGCTGTCTTATTAGCAAAAAGGGGACTATCAAACTTCCAGGTATTCCTTAAATTCATGATGTAGTTTATGTCAAAGGAATGAAAGCCGATCTTCTTTCAGTTAGTCAAATTTGTGATAAGGGTCATAAAGTTATCTTCAATATGGGAGGTTGTGATATTGAAGATAAGTCTAGAAAAATAATTTTTCGTGGACGTAGAAGTATGAATAACTGTTATCTTCTTGATATACAGTCTAATCTATACTGTAATTTGACCAAGGTAGAGTCAACTCATTTGTGGCATAAACGGCTTGGTCATATCAACTACCGAATGCTGGGTAAGCTCATTAATCGTGAACTTGTCAGAGGCGTTCCCAAAATAAATAATAAAGTAGAAGGTGTATGTGGTGCTTGTCAAAAGGGTAAGCAAGGAAAAATTCCACACAAACTTTCTTGAGACATGGCCACTCGTGCTCCTCTCGATCTTATTAATATGGATCTTTTTGGTCCAATCCAACAAGCAACTGTTGGAGGAAAGAAATATGCTTTAGTAATGGTGGATGATTACACAAGGTTCACATGGGTTGCTTTCCTAAATCACAAAAATGACACACTTGAGGAATTTAAGATTATTGTGAATAGAATCCAAAATGAACAAGGTCGCAAACTTAAGAAAGTAAGGAGCGATCGTGGTACAGAATTCAAGGATACGAAAGTATTTGAATACTGTAATCAACTTGGAATTATTCATCAGTTTTCTGCTCCCATCACACCTCAGGCAAATGGTGTGGCTGAAAGAAAGAATAAAAATATTCAATAAATGGCAAGAGTAATGCTTCACAACCATTTGGGGAGAAGCTGTGTTCACAGCCTGCTATCTTATAAATAGAGTTTATCTAAGGTCAAAAACTCTAAATACCCCTTATGAATTATGGTACGGAAGAAAACCCAATCTGAGCTATTTAAGGGTTTTCGGAAGCAAATGTTATATACTTAAGGACAGAGAACATAGAGGAAAATTTGATTCCAAAAGTGATGAAGGAATTTTTCTTGGCTATGCTTCTGATAGTCGTGCCTTCCGAGTATATAATCTCAGAACCAAAGTCATGATGGAATCAATCAATGTAGTCATTGATGACATTAGTGATTTTCATCAAGACAACCATATTGCTGCAGAGCTTCCTCCTTCAGAAACTGTCAATAAAGAAAAACAGATTGAAGAAGATCCAGCAATTGTTCCTCTTATTAGTGACATAAATGATAAAGATGATAATAATAGTATTGTTGAACAACCCAATGATATTGAAAATATTGTGCACAAACCTCCTAAGTGGGTTCGTCAAAGACATTCCACTGAAGATATCATAGGAGATGCCAATGCCAGAGTTATGACTCGAAGGGAACTCCATAATGTCTGTCACTATACATGCTTTCTCTCCTCAATAGAACCAAAAAATATTGAGGAAGCTCTCAGTGATCCTGCTTGGGTAAGCTCAATACATGAGGAAATTAATCAATTCGAAAGACAAGGAGTATGGGAGCGAGTTCCTAAATCGGAAGGTGTAAATATTGTTGGAACAAAGTGGATTTTCAATAAAAAATCAGACGAATTCGGAACTATTGTCCGAAACAAAGCCAGACTGGTTGCACAAGGATATTCATAAATTGAAGGTATTGACTTTGATGAAACTTTTTCTTCTGTTGCTCGTTTAGAATCAATTGGACTTTTACTTGCTTATGCATGTAATCTTAAGATAAAGCTTTTTCAAATGGACATTAAATCTGCATTTCTCAATAGGGATTTAAAGGAAGAAGTTTTTGTTGCTCAACCCAAAGGATTTCAAAATCCATTATTTCCAGATCATGTCCTTTAACTCAAAAAGGCTTTATATGGCCTAAAACAAGCTCATAGAGCTTGGTATGATAAGTTAACATCCTTTTTACTTCAAAAGGGATTTTATAGAGGTGGTGCTGATAAGACACTTTTCACCAAATGGAATGGAAAGAATGTTCTTGTAGCACAAATTTATGTAGATGATATCATCTATGGACCCACCTCAAAATCCCTAACAGATGAATTCCTAAATCTTATGAGTGGGGAATTCAAAATGAGTAATGTTGGAGAACTATCATATTTTCTTGGTTTGCAAATACAGCAACAAAAGGACAATATTTTTCTTTCTCAAGAAAAATATGCCAGGAATTTGGTTGAAAAATTTGAGCTAAAAGATGCAGCACCTATGGCAACACCAATGCCAACTACGGGAAAACTTCAGTCTAGTACAAGTGAAAAATCGGTTGATCAAAAATTATATCAATCTATGATAGGTAGTTTGTTATACTTGACTGCAACAAGACCAGGCATTGCCTTCAGTGTGGGATGTTGCGCCAGGTTTCAAGCAAATCCTAAAGAATCACATCTTAAAGTTGTAAAACGAATCATAAGATACGTTAACGGTACCCTAGATTATGGTCTGTCATATTCTATGGATACGAACAACAGTTTTGTTGCCTATTCAGATGCTGATTGGGCAGGATGTGTAGAAGATCAGAAAAGCACCTTTGGTGGTTGCTTTTATGTTGGTCAAAACCTTGTAGCCTGGCATAGCAAGAAACAAAACTCACAGTCTTTATCAACCTGTGAAGCAGAATATATTGCTGTTGGTACCTGTTGTACTCAACTTCTATGGATGAAGCAAATGCTCATCGACTATGGCATAAATATTCCAACCATGAGTATTCTTTGTGATAACTCAAGTGCTATTCGTCTAACTGAAAATCCTGTTGAACATTCTCGTACTAAACACATAGATATTAGATATTATTTTATTAGAGAATTATATGAGAATGGAGTTATCAAACTAGAATATGTTCCATATGAACGTCAACTAGCTGATATTCTCACTAAGCCATTAGACAGTGCAACCTTTGAAAATCTAAGGAAGTCTATTGGCATTGTTAAGGTACATTAGTACCTTATGATTCCGATTTTTCAACTTTTGCTATTGACACACATTAGTTAAAACCGATTCAACCTTTCTCTGGTAAAGGTTTCTCTTTGTTGTTGTTCTTTTGTTCTTGCGAGAGGATGACAACATACTGGGGGAGAGTTCTAACTTAAACTTGCGCTTAATGATATATCTTTCTGGGGAGAAGAGGATGCGGAATCTGAGGTAACGAATTTTTTAGTTAATCGTTTTCCTGTTTAAGAAAAGCCTGCTTATATTGCATATATTTTGCTTTTGCTTAACAAAATTTTGGTACAATTGATATGTATTCCATTATGTGTGTATGGATGTGTGTGTGTGTGATTAAATTGTTTCCGGTTAAGAAAAACTGTGTCAATTTATTTGGCTTATTGTTTGGTATCGTCTTTATTGTTTGATATCAAGTGTTTTTGCTTAACGAAATTGCGGTGCTATAATGTCTATGTTTGTTTCAATTGCTTCTGGTTAAGAAAATAATTGTGCAAGTAAATTTATTTTGGTTTGTATGTATTTTTTATGGCTTAACGAAATACGGGATCAGTTGTTTAGTCCAATTCGATTCCGGATAAGAGAAACTAAGTTAATTCTGATCTTAGTTAGACTTATCAAATTGAAGGATTCGGTTATTCAAGTCTAATCGAATGCCTTGACAAGAAATACTAGTTAACTAACCTAGTACTTGTCTGGTATAAAGTGAAAGGTCAAAGTAATTGTCTGAATAATTAGAACCTGATTAGAGAAATAAAGTTAATTCTGATCTTTATTTTGGTCTTATCGAAAAAAGCGATTGTATGTTTACAATCGGTTTAACAAGGGAACTAAGTTTCTTAGTCAATTTGTTAAAATGTTAGGGAAAATTGCTTTGGGCAATTGTTTCCTTGATAACATATTGATGTGATTTTAGATAGTGGTAAGAAATGAGGTTGTCGTTCACTCGGATTTGTAGAGATTAAAGTTTTTAAAAATACTAAATAAATATATACAAAGATATTTAACAATGGGCGAGAGATACTGGGACTAAGGATTTAGCCAATCTTTATAATATATGGTTCACTTATTTATTCTCAACAATTTTAGCTCAAGAAATATAAACATGGACTCTATTTTTTCCAAGGTAGATTCTCAAAACATTGATTGTAAATGTTAAGCATGGGACATCAAATCACCTAAGCTAAGCATGACCCATCTAATCAAATGACAACCAATTTAATCAAATCATATTTCAATTAATTTTAATGCAAAAGTCATAAAAAGAATAAAAATAAATTTACCCATGTATGAAGTTCGGCCTCCTCCGTCGTCCCAGTGTTGGGGTTTAACTCATCATGTCGAAAACACACTCAAAATATGTATTCATGGCTCAAAAAGTGTTTACAAGAAGAGAAAATAATGAAACAGGAAATCTGCAACAGCACAGGTGCGTTACAGACCGACTGTTTCAACTCTCAACTGTTATGATGAAGATAATCATTACAAATCTGAAGATAAATGTTGCAGAAGAGGATGAAGAAACTGTTACAATGAAGATAAATGTTGCAAACCAGTTGAAGAAACTGTTACAACGAAGATAAATGTTGCAAACCAGTTGAAGAAACTGTTACAACCAGTTGAAGAAACCGTCGTTGTTTCCCTGTTCTTCACGAGCAGCAGCAGCAACAACAACAGAGTTCTGAAAACTCTTGATTCATGCCTCCTGAGCTCTCCTATCGACCCCAAACTCTCTACACCCCTTCTATATGACCTGGGTAATCTATTTATACCCGAAATATGCATCGAATCTCCTCCATAACTTCAAAAAATCTTCTCTTTATTATTTTTATTCTCACGGCAATAATTTCCATTTTTTGATCTTCCACGCGCGTGCAGCTGTATTTCTTTCATTCTATACCTTCTTCACGCTCCAGGATATCTATTGATTCTTCCAAACACGTGCAGTACACGTTTAAATTTCTCACAACTCGTGCAAGCTCATGTTTTTCCTCCAATTCCCTGTTTGGATTAAAACAAGTTATCTAGCCAAATTTGATCGATAAAATCACCCATACTAGATTTCTATAGTCATATCACGTCTACCCACTAAGTTTCAGGGATTGAATCTCACTAAATCACGTCCAAACATCCGATTGAAATTCTGCCAGTGAAAGGGAATATTTTCCCGCCAAAAATATTTTTTTGAATTTGAGAAGAACATGTCCTCCCCCTAATCCTGCACGGGTGTCCCTTTAGCACTTGTCTTATGGGGGTGCAAATAGTAATTTTTGGGCGTAGATAGTAATTTTTCCCTGGTTCCTCCGACACATTTTTGGGTGCTTCCGGTGCATTTCTGGGGTGCCTTTAGTACTCTATCCTGGGGTGTAAAACACCACTTTTCGAGCCAATTTTTCCGCAAGAGCTTATTCCCTAGAAAAGACTTAAAATAACTTTATTAGAAATAAAATGAGTCCTAGATAATGTAGTTATGGGTGAAAATGCGTCACACTTACGTGCTTATCACATATTAAAACTAAATTACTTGTAGTTTCGGTTTTGATATTGGTTATCTAAAGTGGTATGTGAAACCTTCGTGCTTAACTCTTATAGGTTGTACAAGTCTTTTAGATTTGTAAGATCCTTTCGGTTTGACCTTTATTTGCTCAAACCTTTGTCATTTTGTGACAAAAAGGGGGAGAAATATATGGAGTAAACAAGTGATTTGCAATCACTAAGGAAAGGACAATTGTGCTTAAACGTTATATCTAACGAAAGAGTAAAGCATTGACTAAGGGGGAGCAACATATCATATTGTTGTGTAGTTATCTTGACTACAAAGGGGGAATAACAAAGATGTTCGGATTGAAAATCTACCTATCTTACCTTTAGGGGGAGTATTAGCTTTGTTATTCAAATGTTAACAACGGCATTTATTAATTAAATATATGCAGGTTTTTGTGCTGTTGAAACTTGGAATCAAGCGTATGTATAATGAATTCTTGTAATTTGTTTATCCATATGTATTAAGAGTTTTGTCACTAAAATTGACAAAGGGGGAGATTGTTAGAGCATAGCTCGGTTGAACCCACCAAGAGTTGGTATGTCAAGTTTGGTTGTCATATTTTAGTGAACCAAAACTCATCTAAGAGTCGCTTGATTATGTACTAGATACAACTTCGTATAGGTTAGACTAGAAAGTCTAAGATTATGAGACATACATGTATTACTCGAAGACCTGAAGAACGTGAAGAAGTAACGAACTACAACGACGACATCATCCTTCCTCTTGAGGTTAGTAATATTGACTTGAACTGTTTCATTTTTAACGTATATTTCAAGTCGTGCTATATTGAAAACATAATTACGAAGCTGTGAATGATATTTTACTCTAGTAGTGAGACATGATCATATGATCATAGTGTTAAGGAATTAGACTACGAAGTATAACGCTTATGTAAGAACCCAAACATTTTTCTCGGGTTTAATTTAGCTCATTAGTATATGAAGTAGCAAACATTTCTTCTGAAACTGTCCAAGAAAATTAAGTTAGAGTACTTCTAATAGTATGAGTTTGCCCCATACCAAAATGTGTGTTTCTTAGAGGGAAACTGGAAGCTTAAATCATAAGCTAGGGTGCCATAATAGCTAAACATGCATCTTCACACTTCAACCTACACATGTCAAATGGAGATTTTCAGGGGCATTTCAGTCTTTTCGTGGCCTGTGATAAAAACAAGAAACATGAGATAAACCGGGACATCATCTTCCTCCTCTCTTTTGAGTTTTCTTTTCTCTGGTAATGTTGAAAAATGGAGAGAACAAGGAGAAATTAGTTAATGAAACTGATTTTCTTCCATGCAAACCCTGGTCATGTAAGAAGAGCTTGTGGTGGAACTTGAAGTTGGGGAAGAAATGAAATTTGGGTTAGAGCTCAAAATAGTTTTGGGTTTATTTCATGTTTAAATTTTGAAACACGAAAACATTGAAGACTTGAAGGGGATTTCTCCTGATACAAACCAAATTATAGAGTTTTTTCCAGTGATTATTATACTGTGCTTACTCAACTTTTGTTTTGTGTATATGTGTTTATCTTCCTCAGTTTGCTATCTTAATGGATTTTAATGGTGCAATTTTGTGATCAGTTGATCAATTGGTTTGGATTGATTTTATAAGACAATGGTTTTGTTTAAAAGTACCATCATATTCTGTGTTTAATAGTGTTTCATTTACAAAATTGGTGTTGTTGATAGATTACGCCAAAGTCATTTCTTACGGCTTGAAAACGATGGGCTTTAAGAAGATCTGTCACTTCGGTGCAATAAATGGTTTGATTGGTTTCACCTTCTCTAGAAAGTTCAGGCACATGGAGTGAGTTTTATTCATAAATTGAATAATTAATCTTGAATTTATTAATGCATGTCCAGCCTTTGTTTTGTGTCATGCAATCAGTTCTAAAATGAACCTAATGTGTATAATTATGTGTTGATATTTTATTTATTGATTGATAAGATGAATGGAAGGTGACAAGGAAGTAGCCTAGTATACTTGAGTACAAAGTGTTTGTTAATATGCCTGAAAGGTGTTGGTAATATTACTTGACGAATGTATAGCTAACTACTTGTGTGCCTTATTTTTGAAGTTTTAAGTTGTTAATTTCCAACCTGTTTGAAGAGGAAATAGAAAGAGATTTCGTAAGAGAAAGAAAGCTAAAATTGATGGAGAAATCTCATCATGATAAGGATGCATTAAGGTAAGCCTCAAATTTAAGTTTCCGTCTAAAGTTTTTCTTGGTGATTATACTGTTCAGTAAAGTGGCTTGGCACTTGGTATAGGTTGAAGTTTAGATGACAAATAAATTGAGATTATGAATCTGATGACACATAATTTTAGTCTAAAGTATGAATAGGAAGTTATGAACCATTATTTTGGATGTAATACCTTTATAATCTAGCTAGCTACTCTAAAATATGGTTGGCTAATGAGGTGAATATTTGCAACCATTTTGATGTACGATGACATGAGGAACATGATAATATTATTTGAATCTACATACTTCCTGGTTCATAGTCAACTTCAGTTCCGTGTCTCGTTTTTGGAATTAATGCTTTGACCTGTTAGTGCAGCTGCGAGGATGTCATGGTCCTTTTAAATTGATGACAAAACTTGTTTATTCCTTTTGTGTAGAAGATGCTATCACTTTGTTCCCAATACTGGGGTTGAGATAGGCTTATTTCCGTGCAGTTTCTTGCTATAGCCGGAGTACCAGTATATATTCGGTTGAGATAGGATTAGTTTCGTGCAATTTCTTGCTATAGCCGGAGTACCAGTTGTTGATGGGGTAAAACGTGGGAAGGAGGAACTAGCCCTAATCACAGAAAGTACTCCCAAGGTGTAGAGAGGTAATGGTGGATTAGTGATGATGCCATAAGTGTGCCCCTTTTCCCCTTTTATAATGACCATCTTATGGATAAATGCCCATAAGATTAACATATTACTAAATTACCATTTCCCTTTCATTAAGTTATTATCAAACCCTAAAACGCTTTCTTCTTGGGCTAAAACCCAACCAACTTAATATACTCTTAGATGGATTAGAACTATCCCATCCTTGTGGGTTAGGCCTAGTCCCCTAGTCCCTCTTATCTAAAAGGAACCCTTAACAAGTTAAGGGGCTACTCATTCAAGGATTGACTATTTTCATGTATCAACAGTAGTCCCCTGACTCTTTGACCGGTCAAAGACCATGTCAACAGTCACATATTGATGACAGTTTGACGGTTATGACTGGAGAGTCGGGGCGGTTCACATTCACGACCCTTGGGATGCTGCAGTTACTAGCTCATCCAGTAACCGCTCCTTCTTTTACCTCCCTATAAATAGAGAGGACTTTGCTTCTCAGTAATCATCTTTTCACTGCGTTTCTTTCTCTTTCTTCCTTCTTCTCCTCACCCATTATGTCTAATGAGTCGCCCAATCATGGTGCGCCCCTCAGATCAGAACCTTATACATTAGATGAGATAAGGAGCAATCCGCGACTGAAGGATAAACTACGACCACCTGCAGCGGATGATGGCTCTACCCTTTTCCCGGCTGATGATAAATGGATTTCTCGCATGCTGAATTTTCACCCGTTTCCTCCATCCACATCAGCAGATTGGCTTATCCGACCTCAAGCGGACGTACCTCCAATACCCGCTTCTGAGGAGATGCCCCGTTTAGTGGTCCATAGGGGAGATTATATTTTTCCTTCGGTCATGTTACGTTCGTCCGCTGAGACTCCTGCCGCCTGGGAATCGTGGGTAGATTATATCTGTTCTAATCTGGACCATGAGAGAATTATCCGTTCCTTAGGTATAGAGGCTGTTATACATGCTTCGAAATTTAGATACATCCGACGGGATCATGATAGTTTGCTCCGCTTATGTGCGTGCTGGGGAGTCGATCCTCACACGTTTTTATTCTCTCGGGGTGAGGCAACCCCAATTCTGGAAGATGTAGTGGCGCTTACTGGTCTTCCTGTTCATGGTGATACAGTTTTCAAAGGTTGTTGTCTTTATAAGTCTTTAAATAAGGGCGATAGGACTCTTCACAATCATTTGATTAAGTCCAAAGCAAATTCTATAACATTTCAACCGCCATGAGAGGTCAAAGTTGAAGCTCCGGCTGAAGCAGAGGACTCGGGAAATAAGAGAAAGGGCAAGGCTAGGGCATCCGCTGTACATAGTTCCCCGGCTAATATTTCATCCTCCTCAAAACTTATGGTATCCGCTATTAAGACCGCTCGTCTGAAGTCATCTGCTGTTGAAAAATCTGATGATGTAAAGGAGGTTGAAGCGACCAAGAGCGGCAAGAAACCTAAGTCCGGCAGTGCCGTGCTTCTTTCTCTTACTGGATCAAATATTGGGCCCCTATGCTTTCGGGCGAACTAGAGGGTGTGCCTCCTCGTGAAGATGAGTCGGATCGAGCAGAATTAACGGCTTTTCTTCTCTTTTGGTTATGTCATGATGTGTTCGAGTACAGTCCCCGGGATACTATCAAGAATGAGCTCATCCCTATGGCGGTGTTGATGTCTCGTTCCCTCTTGCTCCCATGTTCTTGGGCAGTTTGTATCATCATCTGGATTTACTGGCGCGTGATATTCGTCGCGTGAACGGATCTCATGAGGTCGAGACCTTTTTCCCTGCTAACTTTATCCAGGCATGGACTTGGGAACGCTTTCCTTTATACAGACCCCCTCAGCTGAATCCTCTTGCTTTCTCGCGGCAAGAAGAAGTTACTCAGGAGGATGGTTCCAAGCGACTGGTGACAGTACCTCAATCTCATCCTCGAATGGCTTTCTATCACAAGAAGGGTTTTCTGGCTAAGGCTAAGATCAAGGATTTCATGGACAAGGGAGATGAGTTCAACCCCATCACTTATCAAGATGGCCGTACTGGCTCTTGGCATTATAATTTTGTTGTCAAGTTCCCACGGAGGAAGTCTTCCGCGGATATGCCTTCATCCGATGACTTTGATATTATTGTCTCTACTCTACCAGGTCGTCTTCCCGGATTTCATAGTGGGAAGTTTTCTTTTGAAGCGTATAACATCGTTCGTTTGGCTCGCCAGCTTGGTTTTGATCAAGGGGTCCCTTTTAAACCTCCTCCTCCTTCCTCATCCGATGAGATAGAGATCCGAAAGAGATTCAATCGCTTTGTCTTTAAGGATGGTCTTCGGATGAGTGATTGACAGTGTCATTTCGATTTCTTCCAACCTCAGTCTCGGAGGCTTGTCAGTGTCACCAATGAATGGCTCGGCTACCGCAATGGTGTCAACAGGAACATGCCAAACCTTCTTCTTAAGGATTCATACGCTCCTCCGTCTTTAACCAAGGACGATTTCAAGGAGATGCATGCGTCAGGTCGCGTAAAGCTAAGTGATGAAGTTGCCAGCCGGTATAAGCTTTCTTCTAGTAACAAGGGTCGACCCCTTCATCCACTTGTTACCAGATGGGATCCCCTTCCGGGTGAAGAGTCTTCTCAGGAGGATGTCATGAGAATGGGAAAGGTAGTTCTTTGCCTCCTTCATCGAGTTCTAAGAAGAGAAGGCGTCCTCCCGCGATGCATCCATTGGAAGTTCCTCTCGTCATGTCTCTTCCCACTAAGGTATCCTTTCTTTCCCTCTATTTCTTTGCTTCCGGCCGAATCCTACCTTAGTTTCTTTTATATTTGTTTGTATCTCATTCTTTTAGACCTCTCCGCCTGTTGGCTGAAAGCCTAGGGGGCTCCTCTTTGAAGAATATATTAATCTACCTCTTCATGAATGGAGGGATGATCGGCTAGCTAAGAAGATGAAGCGGGACACTGGTGTGCTGCCTATTCCGCGGTTACCTTCTATTCGTTCTGCTAATACTTCCTCTCCATTTTCTCCGCAGGCTCCAAAAGTGGGGTCACCTTCTACAAGCTCATTCATTGAGCGTGTTGAACGTCAGATGGGCCGAGCGATCAGTAAAAGTGGCCCCGAAGTGATTTATCCTCATATGACCTTGTACTCCGCTCACCCTCTGATTGTAAAAAAGGTTCCGGATCCCAATCATCCTTTGCATACTCCTTTCGATATGCTTGGTGCAGGGAGCGAATCTGGGTCGGATCATTTCATTCATGATTATTCCCAAGAGGATAGTGGGCCTAAAGGTGACGCCGAAAATCAAAGCTCTTCTTCTTCTAAGTCTCGTGCGTATACTGTGTTATCTCTTGTTGGGTTTTAATCATTGACACGTGCCAGTCGAAATATTCTATTGTTGTTATTAAATGCGCTTGGCAATCTATATATACATCTTCGTTCCTCATATCTTTCTAATAAAATTTTATTTCCTCCTCTCTCTCTTTCTTCCATTTTCGTTTTGGTCATCCAGAGCCAACCGTATCAAGCTCTTCCTCTTCCTCTCGCCGATCGGTTCATTCTCCTGCTAATCTTCCCCCATCTTCTAATCCGGTATGCATTATAGATTTTCATTGTTTTCTCGTTGTTTTGGAATGTTTATTTACGCCTTTCCTTCTTTCTTCAGGATATGGGAAAGCGCGATAGTGCCCTTGGTAAGGGGAGCGGCCCAAACCCTTAGGTTAAAGGTAGTGAATCCGGAAGCGCCAATGGTAAGCGGCAAAATCCTACCAAAACGGTCCCCAAGGTTTCTCGTGGCATGGATGCTGATGCCGAGTTAATGGCAGTTCCGGAAGATCCGCAGTTCCGCTATCCTCGTAATATTTCAACGGTGGAAGCTGGTGTTGATAGTCGCTTCGAGTTGGTTCACAGGTTCTGGGTTCCTTCTACTAAAGCAGCCGATTATTGACGCATAGTGGAGAGGTTCGGTCATATGTGCGTTCACGAAGAGATGCCTGCTAGTTCTTTGGTCGTAGCTACTGAGGATTTATTTGATATAACGGGCGGTCTTTCTCAAGCGGAGGGAACTCCTATCGATCCAGCTATGTTGAGGAAGTGGGACGCAATTATTCAAACTTATCTCACTCTCCGATTTCCAATTCAACGGCTCAAGGATTTATTGGACGTGGCTAAAGCGAGTCATAACGCGCGGAATACATTGCCCCGTGAGATTGAGGAGCTAGATCAGGAGTATAGGCGCTTGCTCAACATTGCTGATGTCAAGAAAGGAGCATATGACCGGTTGATGGAGGATGTTGGGCGAGCCACTGAGGAGCTGAGGACTGCCCGAGCTGCTGCTGAAGAAGTTCATGCGCGTATTGTCAAGAAGAGGGCGGAGCTAGTTGCTCTGGATATTAATTGATTATTTTTTTTAAATTGTTTTATGAGTGGTCTTTGAACAATGATTCATTTTCTTTTGTTTGGGTGGTTTGTTTTTCCAGACATATTTTATTATTATTATTATTTTATTTTTTTTATGATTCAATTATTTAGTATTTATTATTACGGTTGGGTGATAATTAATATGGTGTTACCATTTTGCTTCTATAAATAGGGATAAGTAGGATTGCTTTGGTTAGTGTTTCCAAGTTTCTTTCATCGTTTCTGCTGTGCATTGTGGCTTGTTTGCAGATGGCTCATCGTCTACATGGTTATGCTTTAACTCTGGATCCTGTGCCGATGCTAGTCATTCCTTATGAGAAAAACCACGAGTTAAGTCGCTTGTTGTTGGTAAAGGCTGAGGTAGAGATGCTTAGAGAAGTCAGGATGGCGAATAGAATGGCCACACGCGCGCAGTTTGATGAGCAGTATGAAACATATTCGATGGCTCAGCGGATGCAGGCGTCCTGGCGATTGACTCTAGCAGTGGAACGCGCACTAGATGATACTGTTGCTGCTCGAAACAGGACTGAGCGACTATTCCAAGAGTCGATAATTATGACGACTGATATTGAGCAAGCGATTGCTGAGTGTCATGCATTTATCGCTCAACAGGCGGGTCCTAATCTTCGTGGATGTGTTTTAATTCTGTGTGATGTGTCCGCTCTTATTCATCCTTCCGATAGGAAAGCAGAACTAGCCCGTTTACTAGTTTTAAAGGACGAAATTGGGGTGTTACAAACTCATCGATTGATTGCTTTGGATAAAGCGCGCAAAGCTTTTGATGAGCATAAGGAGACGTTAAATATAGCTCAAGAAGCTCATGCCTCCGGCGATGTTATGCATAAGATTCATCAGGTGCTAGAAGAAGTGCGTAATGATTTTACCGACTCCACTACTCAGTACGGTGAGGTTCAGTTGATGATGAAGGACCTAGATGAAGACATTTCTTATAGCCTCTTGCTTATTACTGAACGCTCTTAAGAGGATTACTACTATCATCATCATCATCATCATCTTTTTTCTTCTTCTTTTTTTTTGTAAATGTTGTCTTGGGTGTTGTGTTATTTGGTTATATATATGAGAATTTGTCTTGGTTAATCACAATGTTCCTTGAGTTCCTATCTTTTGATTCATAGCTAACCGTGTGAAGTTGGTTCTAGAGGTAGGGTATCTAAATCACCTTTTACGGGTGATGTGTCTTGCGCGTGATGATTTAGAGATCGAGAATTTGTGTTGGCATGAACAATTGGCAGCTGCAGACCATTTTGTGATGAAGATTCAAAGTGAGGGCGGGTTGCCCGATATGACTCTTCTTAAATATCGTGGTTATTGCCATGAGCAACGTCTGGTTACTCATTTCTGATGTGTTAATGCGGATCATAGTGTTAGGTCTATTGAGATGGCGCTTGTTGAAGTTCACAGGGCACTTCGTGTGCCATCAATTTTTATTTTATTTTTTTAAGGTGGTATTTATGGAGCAATGAATGCTTTGATATGTATATTTCATATATAAGTAAAGTACGTTTATTGTCATAGTATCTTCATTTCTTTACTCTGTGTATCGTTTTATACTAGAATTCTCTGGATGGCTCATCTCTTACATGGTTATGTATTGTCTTTTTCCTATGTGCCAATGTTGGTAACTCCTTATAGAAGAGGATCTGAGTTAGATCGTTTATTACTTGTGAAAGATGAAATAGAAATACTTAAGGGGATAAGAGCAGCAAATTGTGTTAAGGCGCACGCACGGTTTGATAAGCGATACAAAGTGTATTTAATGGCTCGGGAAGCTCGAACGTCTGGGCCTGTATCCTTCGGAATTCAGCGTGCACTGGATGACGCTGTTTCCATCCGTCATGAAGCGGATCAGCTATTTCAGGAAACAAACCTTATGATGGCGGATATTGATCATGCTATAGCCGACTGTCGCATGCACATTTCCCAACAGCTGGGTCGTCGCTTGTATGGATATGTATTATCTTTATGTGTGATATCCGCTCTAGTGCATCCGTCCGATAGACAAGTGGAACTGGCGCGACTATTGATCTTAAGGGATGAAGTGAAAGTTTTGCGGGCTCATAGGATAACACGCGCAGAGCTTTGGAAGAGAAGAATGGGACTTCTAACATGGCTCGTCAGGTCCATGCGTCCGAGAGAATTATGTACGAAGTAGAGCGAGTACTAGGGGATATGCAAGTTGCTCTATATATAGCTAATATTCAGCATGAGGAAGCGCTTGTGATGATGCAAGATATAGAGCAAGAGATCACACGTTGTCGTATGTTTATAGATGAATCAACTTAAACTCTCCCTCTCGAGTACTAAGAAGCAGAATCAATCAGTACTTTATGTTTAGCTCTTAAAAAACGAAAACTCGAATTGTTACAGGCTACTGTTATCGAAAATACTCGACTTGCTCGCTAGTGTGAGGATTTATTCGAGGTTAGCCAAGCGCAGTATCTTCATGCAATGGATTTATATGTGGATCGTTTAAGTACTTGTCGGGTCGATCCTTCAGTGGAGAATGTCATGGCTTCGGGCGAAGCCTTTGAGGTATTTTCTAATGCTTGTGTCCACATGGAGCAAAGGGGGAACGACTTGGATGTTTTGCGTGGCAGACTGAGGTGCACAAACTCAGCTTTATCTTTAGTTCTTTGACTTAATGGATTTTATCCATAGAATGTTTTGTTTTATCCGCTTCCTGTATTACTTCGAATGTTTATGAATGAATATATTAGTTACGTTATCTGTACGCGGTGTCAATGCACATGATATTTCTTTTAGAATTATACTTATTCTTTATTTGTATTTCGTCTGTTCCTCCTTTTAAATGTATTCCCCGCTTGGATTAGTCAAAACCAATATTTATCTGATGCGTTGTGTTTTTGGTTATCCTCCGGAATCTTGAAGTGTTTCATGCACAGAGCTTAGCCGGCTCTGAAACTATTGGTACACTTCATTGGTCATGCGTAGAACTTAGCCAGATTCGGGGCTACTGGTGCACTTCATTGGGTCATGCACAGAACCTTGCCAGATTCAGGGCTATTGGTGCACTTCATTGGGTTATGCACAGAACCTAAACATACTCTGGGCTATTAGTGCACTTCATTGGGTCATGCACATAACCTAGACGTACTCGAGGCTATTGGTTCACTTCATTGGGTCATGCACGGAACCTAACCATACTCGGGGCTATTGGTGCACTTCATTGGGTCATGCACAGAACCTAGCCATACTCTGGACTATTGGTGCACTTCATTAGGTCGTGCACAGAACCTAGCTATACTCGGGGCTATTGGTGCACTTCATTAGGTCATGCACAGAACCTAGCCATACTCTGGGCTATTGGTGCACTTTATTAGGTCATGCACAGAACCTAGCCATACTCTGGGCTATTGGTGCACTTCATTAGGTCATTCACAGAACCTAGCCATACTCTGGGCTATTGGTGCACTTCATTGGGTCATGCACATAACCTAGCCAGACTCAGGGATATTGGTGTACTTCATTGGGTCATGCACATAACCTAGCCATACTCGGGGCTATTGGTGCACTTCATTAGGTCGTGCACAGAACCTAGCCATACTTTGGGTTATTGGTGCACTTCATCAGGTCATGCACAGAACCTAGCCATACTCGGGGCTATTTGTAATGACTCATAGTGTTAAATAAAAATAATCGTATTATTGCTGATTAGCCGTCCGGCATACATTTGATTATTATGCAAAATAAGTTTTAAGCCATTTACCATTGATAGGGGTATTTATTCGTGACCCATTCATTCGCTTGAGATAATAGTATCCGCTCTCCGATGCTTCGCTAATCATGTAAGGTCCTTCCCAATTCGCAGCAAACTTTCCTGCTTTCTCATTTCGTTGAACATGTGGGGTGATCTTCATGACTATGTCATTTATGCGGAAAGTTTGTTCTTTTACCTTCTGGTTATAGTATCTTGCTGTCCCTTGCCTATACTTGTCCGCAAACCACCCGGATTTAGCTTGTCGTTCCTCCAGAGTATCAAGATGAGCAAAACGGCTAACCTCGTCCGGGGTAGTGAGACTGGCCATGGCTACACGTGCAGAAGGAATATCAATCTCTGCTGGTAGTATTGCATCTTCTCCATATACCAAGGAATAAGGGGAGGCTACGGTTGAACTTTCATTCCCCTGAGGGTAATAGACAGTCGAAGTATGGAACTTAATGTCGTACTGATCTAGCAATTCCTTAACAGTCTGGTTAACAAAAGAGATACCATTATCCGAGCGGATGACCATTGGCGCGCCAAACCGACATATAATATGTTCTTTAATAAATGCCGCAATTGTAGCTCATGAATAATCTCGAAGCGGAATGGCTTCTACCCATTTGGAGGAATACTCAGTCCCGGTGATGCTATATTTATGCCGTCCGAATGAGGTTGGACTTATTTGCCCAATGATATCGAGTCCCTAGCTATGAAAGGGCCAAGGAGTGACAACGCTGTGTAACAAGGTATGCGGGGCGCGAATTAGCGTCCCATGGCTTTGGCATTGCTGACACTTTTTTACATGTTCGGCTGTATCGAATTCCATTGTAGTCCAGTAAAACCCTCCTTCGTACAATTGCAGGAAAAGTTTCCTCATTCCTTGATGCTCTGCGTTATGAGTTGTATCCATGACTACCTCCGCTTCTTCCTACGATAGGTAGCGCATTATCTTATCTCCGTAGCTCTTTCTGTAGAGAATTTATTCTCTCATAAAGAAATGTCCGGCTTTCCTCTGAACCCTGAGTGCATTTTGTATGTTTTGCGCCAGACGCTCATGCTGAATGAAGTCTATATAAGGTTGTCTCCAATTCTCTATTTCTGCACTGCATACCTCTGTTTGTTGTGAAGGCGCTTGACAGTCTTCACATTTATCCTGTATTACCGCCGCTTAAACTGCCATGTTTGGTCAGTATACACCCATCCTTTGCAAACGGCAATATAATGGAATTCCTCCTGTCTGTCTGCAAGATTCTTCATGGACGCGGTTCAACAGTTCTTGTGCCTCTAGCTTCCCCACACAACGTGATAAGGCTCCTCCGGGTGTTCGAAAATATAATGCTCCTCTTATTATGACGAACTGCTTTAGTACTTTAGTAGGAAGAAGCTGTCATCTACCTCCTTGGTAAGATCCTCAATATAAGCTATTCTCCAATCATCCTTTTGTTCGAATGATGCGTCCTCTTTCCATGTGCTTGGTAATGTTCTTTTCTTTACCACCACTGTTCCTTCATCCGCTTCATTCAGTTGCATCTTTGATGCTAGGGTTGCTAGTGCATCAGCATGGCGATTAGTGGTCCTACATGTGTGCTCGATAACGGTACTTCCTCTTCTTGCTATCAGCTCTTGTACTTCGTCTCGGTAAGGAGCCAAATACGGTTCTTTTACCTGAAAATATCCTGATATCTGGTTTGTGACCAGCTTTGAGTCCCCTTTTATGTCTATCGCTCTTAAGTTAAGTTCCTCCGCCTTGCGCAATCCCAAAATTAACGCTTCGTATTCAGCTACGTTGTTAATGCATTCGAAATCTAACTTGAAAGCAAAAGATAACAGGTCTTGCGTGGGTGTTTCGAAAACTATACCAGCTCCTCCATGCGAGCCGTTTGATGAACCATCAAAAAACATTACCCACCGCTTTTCTTCTTCAGCCTCCGCAATGTCTCCGGGTATCTCTTCACTTATCTCCATCATATCCGTTCCTGGAAATGCGGCCAATAAATCCGCAAATGCCTGCCCGCGTACTCCTTTGGACCGCTGATACTTTAGTTCAAACTCGGATACCTACAACAACCATCGGGCTGTTCTGCCGGATAGGACTGGCTTCGTGGCTAAGTAGGCGATTGGGTTAGCAGTTGCCACCACTATGGTTTCATTAGCAAGCAAATAGGATCGTAATTTTTGTGTGGCGTATATGAGCGTTAAACATGCTTGTTCCGCTTTCGAATATATGAATTCCGCGTCTCTAAAGACTTTGCTGATATAATGGATTGGGCACAATTGATCGTTGCCAAGGTCTTGGGCCAATAGTGCTCCGATTGCCACATTGGCAAATGTTGTGTACAGATAGAGGGGCTCACCTTTGACAGGCGGTCGTAAGACTCGTGCGCTGATTAAACATTCCTTGATCTTTTGGAAAGCTTATTCTTGATCATCTCCCTATTCATATGATTTGTTCTTCTTTAATAAGGGTGAGAATGCGGACAGTAATTGTGCCAATCCGGGAATGAATCTCTGGACATAAGACACTCTTTCTATAAAAGTTTGTAATTCTTTCACATTTGCGGGCGACCTCATAGTGGTTATCGCTTCAACCTTGTCTGTATCCCTTTATCAGTAACAACGAACCCCAGGAATTTTCCGGAGGTGACTCCGAAAGCGCATTTGAGGGGGTTCATCTTTAAGTGATACTTTCTGCATCTGTTGAAAACACGCCTTAAGTGATCCAAATGGTCCTCTCGTACTCTCGATTTTACCACGACATCATCTATGTACACCTCCATTATCTGATGTATCATATCATGGAAGATAGCTACCATCGCTCGCTGATAAGTCGTGCATGCGTTCTTCAATCCGAATAGTATCACAACGTAATAGAAATTTCCATATGGCGTCTGAAAAGATGTCTTGTGGGCTTCCTCCGCGTCCATCCTTACTTGATTATACCCACTAAACCCATCCATGAAAGAAAACATACCATATCCGCACGTGTTATTCACCATTACGTCTATATTTGGTACGGGAAAATCATCTTTAGGACATGCGCGGTTTAGATCTCGATAATCGACACAACATCGGACCTTTCCATTTTTCTTTGCTACCGGGACGATATTAGCCAACCACACAGGATGTTGGATTGGTTTAATGAACTTAGCCTTCAACAGCTTTTACACTTCTTTTTTGATGACGAGCTCTATCTTCTCCGGAAAATTACGGCTTCGTTGTTTGACAGTCTTGTACTCGGGTGAGACATTGAGTTTATGCGCGATCAGACCACTATCCAAACCAGGAATTTCATCATATGTAAACGCAAACACATCTTGGTATTCGCGGAACAACTTAATTATCCGTAACTTTTCCTTTTCTTCCAGATGCTTACTGATACGCACGCAACGGATTTTCTTCCGAGCCAAGGTTTATTTCCTCTAACCCGTCAAGTGTTGGATCGACTTTTATTTTTTCCTCGGGCAGATTTTCTATCATTTCTTTTTCTGAAACAGGAACCTCTACTTCTTCATGTGAGTTTTCCATCATTGGGGTTATCTCCGCCATTTCTTCATCTGCTGATGACATAGCACAATCGTGTTGGCTCTGCGAGACTCCCCCGGCTAATTGTTATAAGCGATAGACATGTCCGCCTTCAGGTCGCGAGAATCGTTTGAACTGGATATTCTTTGTTTCCGTTACTGCTCTTTTATTCCCTGAGGAAGGTCTCATCCGTGATGGGATGAACACTGACTTAGTTTTTCCTTTTGTCTGCTCCTCTGGTTGGAACTCCTCCAATTTAGGAAGTGGCGTTAGATGCTCCGGATGCTCTTCCTGACTCAAGACAGGTTGCGTGTAGAAGACTGCATCAGCCATGTAGGCCTCTTCTGGTCCAAATGGATTTCTCGTAGCCGGGATCCGGAACTGCCTTCCTCCAATATTGGTTTTGATACACTGGTGATACGTTGATGCTACTACCTTATTATTCAAGAGTCATCCTCGTCCGAGCAGCACATGGAATGTAGTATCATCCTCAAGCACGTAAAAGGGAGTGAGTGCTATGATAGGTCCAATCTTCATCATCAAGTGAACTATCCCTATCGCTGTCTGAGTCTGTCCTCCAAATCCTCGTACGGTCGTCGCGCGCATCTTGATCGTTGCACGTGACACTCCCAATGTTTCAAAAGTGTGCACTGAAATCAGGTTAAGTGAAGCCCCACCGTCTATGAAAGCTCGCTTGAGGGGTTGTTTATTAATGAAAGCCGTCAGGTATAAGGGGCAAAGATGTTCTCCCGGGTAACAAATATCCTCTTCCGTAAAGGTAATGGCTTCTTTAGGTATCGGATTGTACGCCTTCCCGGATGCAATTGCGGTTATAGCCTTGGACGCTTCGCGGACCTGGTGTTCACTAAAACCCAGGGAGTCGAAGAACTGCTGAGCAAAAACAGTTTGAGCAAAGCAACTCCATTTACGTTTGGAAATATTGCCGCCTCGGAAGCTTCGCACACTTCTTCTTCTTCCACATCCTCCCAAGGTCTCCATGCTTCTTCTTCGGCCGGATCGTGTGAAATCATCATAACTTGATGTTGAGGAAGCGGGTTGTTCTTGATGCTTTGCTCTCCTATCTCTAGTTCGCCTCTAGCTCGCTTCCTCTGCACAATGTATCGAAGGGAGTAACACTCTATGGTCGGATGATGAACTCTCCTATGGTAATGACAGTAACGCTCGTGATTCTTATCCGCTGCAGTAGGTTCTGCGGATACCGGTGGTAAAGTCTCTTCTTTGTTTGATACCCACTACTCCAAAATTCCTATTATCTGTTCTTTACTGCACGACAAAGGTGGTGGAAGATTGGGCCTTCCTCCATCCGTTCTTCCTCCTCTTTTCCAGATTGTCCGTGGTAAGAACCAAAAGCAACTCCGCCTTTTCCTCTTTCATTCCCTTGATCGTTGAAAGCGGGTGCAGACCCGGTGTTGACAGAGTGTTGTTGCCATGTATGTGCTCCTACTCCTGAGTGCATAACGTACGCACAATCGGATATCCGGGATGCAGCTTCTTCAACTTCAACAAAGGTTTGGAATTTGGAATTTGTTAGATTTAGTCGGAAAACAGCATCCATCCCTCTGATACAAATCTCCACTAAGCGCTCCTATGGAATATCCTCGTGGCATTCTAACGTAAACTCTCGGAAGCGGGTAATGTATTTTCCTATCTCCTCTCCTAATCGTTGGGTACACCTTCCCAGATCTATTACCGTGACCCTTCTTTGTGCAGAGTAAAATTTCTTTAAAAAGAGTTGCACCATGGCGGGCCATGAGATGATACTTCCGGGTTTCAGATTATCATACCAGGTGAAGGCGTTATCCGTAAGTGACTTCGGAAATTCTCTCATACAAAGGCTTTCATCCTAGGCATATGCATTCATTGCTGATATAAAGCGACTCACATGCTCTCGCGCATTTCCTTTTCCTCCATATGTCTTAAACTTTGGTGATGTGTAATCTTCAGGATACAAGTAATCGGCAACTTCTGCAGAGTATGGTGGTTCTAGCTAATCATAGGCGTCGTGCTTTGTTACTCGGTAATTAGTTTCTAAGTACTTTGCAATCGCGTCTTCTGTCATACCCTGAATGGTGCTCTTCGTACTGGCCGTCCTGGCAGCTGTCGTGCTCTGCTCCCTTACGCGCTTCAGACGTCCGCGCAATTCTTGCTGCTTCTTCATAGACACGTCTAGCTCCTCTTGCATTTCAGACATCTCTTGCTCGCTTGTCTCAGCTGCAAATTTTTCTTTGAGTATCTCTCCTTTCTTATGAGACGCTCCTACGCCCTGGGATGCTCCCGCTCCTTGCACAATAGGTGTAGTGACAACTGCTTGAAAACGTATCTCATCATCACTTTCTCCACGCACGTCTTCCAAAGAAACATGGTCCGGATTTGGGAATGCTCCGCCCGTTGGTACTTCCTGGCTCGCACTTGGGAGTATCATGCTGGAAAAGAGGCTAAGAACCTCCCACTGTGGTCGCAATGGTAAAACATGGGAAGGAGGAACTAGCCCTAATCACAGAAAGTACTCCCAAGGTGTAGAGAGGTTTATGAGAGGTAATGGTGGATTAATGATGATGCCATAAGTGTGCCCTCTTTCCCCTTTTATAATGATCATCTTATGGATAAATGCCCATAAGATTAACATATTACTAAACTACCATTTTCCTTTCCTTAAGTTATTATCAAAGCCTAAAAGGCTTTCTTCTTGGGTTAAAACCCAACCAACTTAATATACTCTTAGATGGACTAGAACTATCACATCCTTGTGGGTTAGGCCTAGTCCCTAGTCTCTCTTATCTAAAAAAACAACCCTTAACAAGTTAAGGGGCCACTCATTCAAGGATTGACTATTTTCATGTATCAACACCAGTATAAAATAGCTCATCGGGAACTCTATAGAGATGTAGTTTTAGTGGACGTGTTCCCATCTGTAACTATGTTGGGACGGAAGAGGGCCCAAAAAAGGCTACTCTACCCGATGTTAGTTTATGACTGATACTTACTTAATCAAGTCCCGCGTCTAGGATTTTTATGTGGTCGGTATTTTATCTGTGAATGCAGATTCCACTTTAAATATTCACTCATGGGAGATCTTGCTTGTGCTAATTATTGTGAAAAATGATAAATCAATTCGTACTCAATGCAACATTTCTTATTTATGTGCATACAGTAGTGGTGTGTGGGAAGGTTAAAATTTAGGAAATAAAGTCTGGTTGAACGGTGGGTCTTTGCTAATCTTTTTTTTAGTATCTTGGTGGTAGTGGGCACGATAAATTGCTCGACTTCCATTTAGGATTTCCAAATGAGATGATGGCTTATGATTTTCCTAACAAAATTTGGTCCGTTTACAGGACAATGTGGAATTACGAATAGAGTGCATTTTAGTTTTCCTACACCTTGCTGCTACGAATGCAAGGGATCATTTAATGTATGAGGTTTGATAGTAGGAGGTAACATGTTACATACGGTTATACTTATATGTGCCTTAAAAGTGTATGGCTAGGTTGAATTCATACCAATAATTATAGAGTGGATTGTTAATTCATTTTGTAATGACGTTAGGTAGTTTTGTTTACTGAATGGTGCCGACAAGTACTTGAGTTTTGATGGGAATTATTTGTGAATGTAATATGGGAAATTAATTTAAGTACTTAAGATGCTAGTATGCTAAGACATTTAAATGAACCTAATTAGTATGCTAGTGACTAGATCAAACTGCCACTGCTAGCTAGCTTGTAATGTGACTAGATAATTACAACTTTATATGTTGCCAGTTCAGCTAGGGTGGTTCCACTTACAATATGTGTATAAACTCAAGTATTTTCATTTCTGGTCTCGCACCGGCATCAATAAAAGTCTTACGTGTTTCATTTATTTTTCCTGCCACTTACACATTTATTTGTCTGTTTCCATCGTGATTATTTACTCTCTGCTTCTTATATGTGCTTATACCATCTTGGGTAAAATGCTATTATTTAATACAGATGGGATAATTTTGGGATAGTGTTGGTTATTCAGTTCATACTATTCACTGCAAGAAATAATGGCTACCTGAACATGTCGGGTAGTTCATATTATTTAGTAAGAGATAGTTGCTACCATTGCAAGTAGTTCATCCTATCTAAGCAAAGTATAGACGAACTAAGGTCGTGCTTGATCCCTTCGAGCAACGGAGAGGGTACGTAGGTAGCCGCTATGCGGTTCAGCACAACTCTACAAGGTTGTTCATATCGTCTAAAAGGGGTTGGTTGCTGCTTTGCGGTTCATACCATCCATTCGGAGATGATTGTAACCTTGGAAGTAAGAGGTAGTTGCAGTCAATCCATTGGTTGTTCATACTACCTAGTGAGAGATGATTGTTACCATCTCTCATTTTTGGCAACTGGCCGCGTAAATTATTAGAGTTGGCAACTGGCCATCTCCCATTTTTGGCAATTGGCCATGTAAATTGTTGGAATCGGCAACTGGCCGTTTCTTATTTTTTGGCAATCGGCCATCTGTTATTTTGGGCAATTGGCCCTCTGTTATTTTTCGGCAATTGGCCGTCTATTATTTTGGAAACTGCCTGTATCTTATTTTCGGCAATTGGCCGTCTGTTATTTTGGCAACTGGCCGTATCTTATATTCGGCAATTGGCCGTCTGTTATTGTTGGCAACCGGCCGACTCTTATTTTTTATTTTTTTTGGGGGGAATTAGAACCCTTGTCGAATTTTATGAGTCTTATGGTATGGGACATATGCTCATAGAATTCTGACCTTATGACTAATAAGATTTCTACAGTGTGCAGGATTATGAATGAACAATTTTTTTACTTAAGTGGCGTATCAGAGAGTCGGAGCTTGCCAAACTGGTCGTAACCCGACCCGCTGGAAGCAAAAATTCTATGGTCCGTCACAGCTTATCTTTTGAACTTAGTAGATATGACATCGACATAATCGTATGAATGCTATTGTGATTATGTGTATGGGTAAAGGGGAAGATTTCATCCTACGAAACAATGTTTACATTTGTTTAAAGGAGGTACATTCATGAACTTGTTTTATGAATCGAAAGGGAAATCGCTAGGCTTATTGGTATTGTTATTCATTGCATATCTTTGGATTACCAATATGTGTGAGTTAGTAGAACCGATCATAACTTGTTATGTATCTTTGTAGAAAAACAGTGCCTGACTTATGATTTGGTATGACTAGTTTTTATTAATTAGTGTAACCGATCCTAAGTAATAGCCTGAGATGGTATGATCGATATTTGTAATTGGTGTGACCGATCCTGGTAATTGGTGTGACCGATCACAAAATAATTGTGTAATCGATCTTAGTGACTTGTGTAACCGATCACAAGCAATACTATGAGTGTATGGTAACCGGTCCTGGTAATTGACGTAACCGATCCTGGTAACTGACATAACGGGTCCTGGTAACTTGTGTGTTCGATCACAAGTAATCCATATTAAGGTATAACCGATCCCAGTGATTGGTAGAACCGATTGAACCCATGATTGTGATTTGATATTTGATCAATCACATAGTTGTCTTGGAATACAGATGAACCAATTCTAAACTTGTTTGGAAGTGTGGCATAATCGATTCCAAGAATGTAAATATGAAAGAGGAGAAAAGATGTCAACATACTTTGAACAAACACGAACAGTAACTCTTATCTTTTATTGTTCAAAGATATTCCTTAATTACTCAAGGAGATCCCGGTCCGAAATAAATTAAGAATCTTTTAATTAAAGTTGTTAGTTTTATATGCTTTAATTACCAGCAATTAAATGCATATCTCTAGAGAATAAAAATTAGTAATGTGCATTTACTAATTGGAGATTTTCTATTGAGAGATTTCGGAAAATATTGGACAAAGCATTTCCAGGAATTATGAAAGCCGATTTTGGGCATTTATTGCATATCTTAAGAATATTTTGGTTTTGGAAATTCCTTGGTGTCCAAACATCCTTGGTCTATAAATACCTAAGTTTGCATTTCTAGCAAACTATCCTAAGAGCCAGGCAAACTTCATCTTTTTGTTGTTTCTGGTGGAGCCGTCTATCCGGAGAGGAAAGTACCCTAATTAGGCGAAATCTCTTACGACCGCTCGTTTAAAGACTTCTGTGGGATCAAGAAGCTCTACGAGTACCGTTGGTGGGAAACTAGATAATTGCAGTTTATTAGTTTTGGATTGATTTGATTGACTAACGGTTGTTGAACTTTGATTGTACCTAGTTTGTTTATTCTTGAGAATCTTCTCTTCTGATATAAGATTCACTCAAACTAGATCGAAGTGTCGACGTGATCTTTAGAATTGTTTTGACATCTTGTGATAATCCATTGTTAACAGACTCCGTTCTGTGCATGATTGATCACAAGAGATTCAAGTGGTGTTATGCAGGTTTAATTGAAGATTAAAGAAGATTTGAAGATGAAGAAGATTTCTTATTGGTTTCTCATATCTTTGTGTAGCACAAACCTTGATCGGCTGGGATCCAACTAGAATCGAATTTATTCGATTGATTAGTTGCGTGAGATCGGCATCGCTTTATAGTTTCTTATTGGATTCTATATTGATTGATTGCAAATCTAAACTCGGCTACTTCGGTAGTTGTTGGATAGATTGATCTAACCAGGCAAAGGAGTTTATTAGTTTAAACGGAAGAGCCTTTGCATATGACTTGAGATATATTTATCTGGAAAGAATCAATAGAGTTATTACCAAACAAATTTGTTGTTCCTTGACTATTTGGAATACGATCCAAAGGAATTGTTCCAGTGCGTGCACTTATTGAATGTCGGAAGCGCAGGGATACTGAAGAAACTCAGTGAACTAGGTTTAGTTGCTTGGTCTCAACTATACGAAATTGGTTTAGATTTTGTATAGCGGCTTAATTCTGAGAGTATTCAATTCTGGACTTGGTCCCGGGGTTTTTCTGCATTTGCGGTTTCCTCGTTAACAAAATCTTGTTGTGTCTTTTACTTTTCTATTTACGCAATTATAATTCTTTATTATAATTAAAAGTAAAATACACAAACGTTAACTATGTATTACTTGATAGTGATCTTATAGAGTTTGGTTAAGTCCGAACCTATTATCAAGTAATCACACTTTGATTGTTGTATTGTCTCGATCTCGTATCCATAGACGATCACACAAAGTGTGAGTACCGATTTGTCGTATTGTTTCGACTTTGTCCATAGACAATCACTTTCGGTAAAAGGACTTATAGGTGGATATTTTAAAGATTGTGGTGTATTTGGTTACCCTCGTCTTTTCTGAGTAGATAGACTTTTGAGTGATAGATGAGTTCAAGTCTCCATATACCTTTTGTTGATGAAGTTCCACAAGCTCCCCTTAGTAGTTCTTCGTCTTCAATCGATGAACGTTGTAAAGTCTATTGCTCAACTATACTTTCTATCCTAATCCGAGACTTAGCTATAAGTAGACTAGAAATCAAGACTTATAGTTTTGGCAACTAAAGTTGACAACCAGCTTGAGATAGCAACGCTTGCAAGTTCGACCGAGCAGTGCTCTAACATTTATACATTAATTTGAGTATTCAATTTTCGATTTTGGTATCATGAATTGACTGACTTCCGCAATTTCAAGATAAAAAAAAGATAGATAATTTCTGATTTCAACTGTAGAGATATAATTAGAAGAAGAAAAAAAAATACACGGGAGGTTATCGCTTGGGTTAATTTTTATTTTAATCTCTTCTTTAAACCGGTTCGCTTAAAATACACCCCTCGAGGATATTTGTCAAAAGACTTTAAAAGATGTTTATCTAATTACTACCTTAAGTAAAATCACATATACAAATTCATGAGGGGTATTGGATTGAATACAACCGCACACTGTTTAATATAATTACGAGTTATGAAGTTAAATCTGTCGATCGAAAACAAGAATGAAAAGCAAAATCTTAGGTGACTATTAGATTAATTGGCATTATGATCTTTCTTATTCTCTTTAGTATCTACTTGAAGATGGGAAGCAAGAGGAGAAGAATAGGGTAAAGGTGTTATAGCGTGAAGTTGAGAAGTTGCTTCCATGAGAACCAAGAAGTCAAAAGAAATTGCTCCAAAACGAAGTTGCATTTTTACTTTTAATCAACTTCTACAAGTACGTTTAAAATGAATATCGCACCTTGCGGGATATTCATTTACTTTTCCAAAGAAATTGGACAAGAAATTGCTTTAAACCGACTTCTATTATCCCACCTGGATAGGCCTTTGCTTTCTTACTTACTAGTAAGATTACATGTGCTATTCATATACTTGAATTTGATTCTTTTAACAACACCAAATTTGATATTAATAAAATATAATTTTAAAATAAAAAATTTATATTCTTATTCATACTCATTAGGTAGATAATTCAATGAGTTTTCCAAATATATTAATTTTATAGAAATCCGGTGTGTATTTTGAAAGATATTAAGTTTTTAAATTTTTAAATCTATTTTTAAAACAATGACATTCCCATGAATATATAAATATTGGTTCAATGTACATTTTTACCCTTGAATACGTATGTATAGTAGTGGTTGATATTTAAGGTCATATTAGTAATATCAAGGTAACACCAAGTTATTTGTCTTTTTGTGACCAACCAAAAAGAAGGCTTCACCAAAAAGGACCATCTTCTTTATTATAGTAAGATAATCAATTTCTCGCTTTTTGACCAGGTCGAAAAGTAATTTCTTATGTGCATCCAATCCTTTTTTTTTTTTTTTTTTTTTTTTTGATAAGTAAAGGCCTTGGAAAACCCTCCGTCGCCTATTTTATATTTTGACACGTATATAACTTAAAAATGGCTTCGGATCACCTGTCCCCTACTTTTACGTCTCTTCGTGTGCCTACCAATCAGAGTACGCCACCTCTCTTTGCTCTAAAAATGCAAAAATAATAGTTAATGGCGTTAAATATGAAACTACACTGGTTGTCTTCATCGTTCTCATGAGACAATGTCAATTGAATTTTCTGTGCATATAGTTAAAGTTGATCTTCAGTAATAGCCCAAGAAATATATGATAGATTTCTAACTTATTAACATAAAATCTCAAGACAAACATCTATATCAATCCAGAAAAATAGCTAACTAAATTGAAAGTAACATTCCATGGATTTCAATCTTAATCATATCTCCACTGATTTTCTTCCTCTTCCGGCTTTTTTGGATTCGTCGTTCTTTGAACTTAAACAGATCTTCCATGAACTTAATTTTATTTAAAATCGACCACTACTAGCATCATCAAACCCGGATTTGTGGATCTGAGCAAGGTTTTTGTTTTTGATTTTTCTGCTTTCTCAAAACATTGAAACTGTTGCATGAAAATTCTTTATTAGAGATCTTTAAGATATGTTGTTAAACTTTATCAGAGAGATCAAATATAAATTTTTCTTTAAGAAGATGAAGTGCCAAAAGACGAAGAACAGAGACGGCAAATATCAAGATGTTTTAATTAATGATCAATATAACGACGTTAGGGTTATGTAATTTTTTTCTCCAGAATTTTGATATGAATTTTTTATGAAGAAGCATAGCGAAAAATAGGTGCCATACTCTGACTGGTGCGGACAGGAAGAGACAGGAAAATAAGGGACAGGTGATCCGAATCCCTTAAAAATCTACCCTTTCCAAATTCCAAATACTTTTTGAGAAAAAAAATAGGAAATTAACAACAAAACATAGACAAACAATTAGGTAACAAAACTGTTTTACAAAAATCTTCTACTTTATAAAATCGTGTCAACATATAAACATGGGCCACACATAAGTATGTGGCCCAACCACATTGTAACCGCACCGCTACCGCTTGGAAGAAGGCTATCAGTCTACCTCGACTGCTGGAATAACCAAACAAGACCAAGAACAAACATTCATGCCGAAATATTAAGTACAACTATTGAAATGTAAATTTAAATGTAAAGATAAAAAACAACTTAAGGGAAAACGAGATAGAGGTTGTTTCTTGAAAATGCAACGAAACAAGAGAGAAAATTATCAAAGACTAAGTAAGATTCATCCACGACTAGAATGGTTGCCAACACTACAAATATAAACTATAGGAGAACAAACCAACAACATACAATAAAAATTGCAAATCTATCAGGATATGTGAATGCCCGGGTGACTTGGAGGTAACATAAAATTGCAACCAACCAACAGGAATATCGACTCACAGCACACGGGTCTAACTTTTTCAAGACTTTTTTTTGGACAAAGAAAAGGGAAAATTTAATTAAAGAGTAAAGGTCACCAGAAGTGACAAATACAAAAACAAATCAAGGAGAGCTAGTAACTAACAATCTCCAATTACTGCCTCCCAATTACAAACAAGAGTGCTTAAAGAGTAACCATCAAACAAATTAGAAGGCAAAGCCCAATTAAAAAGGGTACACTTTATAGCAATAATAAGCTGATCAAAGTTTCTTCTTCCCTTAAGCCTTCCAAGGAGTAAACAGGCTTAAGGGAAGACTGTCACACTTCTTAGAAGAAGAATGATTGCAATAATAATAATAATAAAAATTATTACAAGAAACTAGTTATAAGCCAAACAAGCTGAGCTCCAACAACGTACTACTACATTAATTGAACAGGTTGCAGTGCTAGCCTACCAGCGAGCCTCATGAGGAACCAGCCAAGGGAGCCGAAGCGGATAGGGAGTGATTATGATGATAATAATAATAATGATAAATGGAGGTGGACTTCGGCCAATTGCAGTTGGAAATATTTGGCAGAGATTATGCTCTAAACTCACAGCTTCTTCTGTGTGCAAAGAAATGTCAACATATCTAGGCACTCATCAATTTGGAGTTGGAATTCCATGTGGTGGCGAAGGTATTTTACACTCAGCAAATAGATTGTTGGATTTGAAAGGAAACCAAGATAACATGGCAATGTTGCTTATCGACTTCACCAATGCATTCAATATAGTCGAAAGAACTGTGTTGATCAATGAGGTGAGAACCAAATGCCCTAGTATCTCAAGGTGGGTTGAATTCTGCTATGCACGGCCAGCTAGGCTCTATTATAATGAATTCACTCTATCATCTTTCAACTGCTATGCACGGCTAGCTAGGTTGTATTATAATAAATTCACTCTATCATCGGCTCCGGGGGTTCAACAAGGAGATCCGCTTGGACCCTTGCTTTTCGCATTAGTGTTACGGCCATTTGTGCTCAAAATTGCTTCCTTATGTTCTTTGGATTTCCACGCCTGGTACCTAGATGCTGGAACCATAATTGGTGACACCATCGAAGTCTCTAAGGATCTGGGAATCATACAAGCTGACGGTGTGGGCAGAGGACTACGCCTGAACATTACCAAAACTGATGTGTTTTGGCCAACGGTGGATCCTCGATGCAGTGATGTTGGTGTATTCCCAGTGGGTATAGGTAGACCATCTCAAGGAGTGAAACTCCTTGGTGGACCTGTAAGTTTAGATGCAAATTTTTGCAGTGAGATGGTTTTAGCTAGAGTTGATAAAACTATTCATCCCATGCACTGTATCAAGAAGCTTCAGGACCCTCAATGTGAATTTCTTCTATTGCGTAATTGTGCAGGCGTATCTAAGCTTTATTTCTTTATGCGCACTACCATTCCCCAGGTTATGCAGCTTTCCGTTTCCAAGTTCAATCAATACTTAACACAGTTCTTGAGACATTTGATCACAGGCGATGGTGTTGGCTTCGGTCCACTTCAACACCGCATTGCTACGCTCCCTATCAAAGATGGAGGCCTCGGAGACTATTGATACAACACAATACTGTTATTTGGCTTCCTGTTTTCAGACACAACATCTGCAACACACAATCTTACAATGCACAGCGTACCTAAAGCCCCAACTTCCACCTTGCCCTGGAAAATTACAAGCAAGTTTGCGGTTTATCTTTTACTTTCAACATCATGGACACTGCCCCACAGCCTATGCATCTACTGGTAGTCCACTTCTTTGATGTTGTTAAGAGGAATTTACCTAGCACCTTTAGTATGTCTGAACGGGACTCTATTTTATGGCAGTGTAACAGAGTAATGCATGCACAGGACTATCTCAAAGCTATTCCTATCCAAGGACTTAACCAAGCTGTTGGACCGCGCCAATTCAGGTCCGTACTTCAGTACCGATTGGGAATACCTCTCTTCCCTGACGACAGCGTCTGCTCTTGCTGTAATAAGCCTATGGACAGATTTGGAGACCATGCCATTCATTGCGCTAGTGAAGTGGGGTTGAAATTTCGGCATGATTTAGTAAGAGACCTGTTTGCAGACATGTGCTATAAAGCCGGTGTTGCCGCTCGCACCGAAGTTGCAATGGGTTTTCTTACTGACCAGAACTCGCCCATAAGACCTGGCGATCTTTTAGTATACAACTGGGAGAATGGGCTAGACATTTGCTTCGATATCAATGGTGTTTCACCATTTACTAAAGGAGGAAACCGCAACTTCACACCTGGACATGCTATTTCTTCCACCATTACTCGCAAGCGGAACAAGTATGCAACCAAATGCTCGCTCCATGGTTATGGTTTTAGGGTTCCAGCTTTCACAACATTAGGAGAACTTGGGAATGATATTATTGTGTTTGTGAAGAGATTGAAGAATTGCATGGTTGGTCACGATGTAAACAACAAAATTGGCAGTTCTCTTTTTCATAGGTTAGGTATTATTATTCAAAAAGGCGTGGATGCTCAGCTTGTAGCTAGACTCCCCACCGCCCCTGTACAATGCGATTTACCTTCTTCGGCAGATTTTTATAATAGTAATACTGAAAATCCAAAGCTGGCTTAAGGGAAGACTGTCACACTTCTGAAGAATCTGAAGAAGAATGATAGCAATAATAATAATAGTAATACTATAAATCCAAAGAATTCCAGCTAAGAACATAAGAAGCAGGAGTAAAATCGACCTTAAGAGGAATTGAAGAAAGTACCACAAAGTTGCAGAAATCAACAAGCAAATAATAACCTATATAAGAAACCAGAAGATCTTCAACGAAACTCCCACTCACCATCCAAACATGCTTTTAGATTCAGATTCAGATTCAGTGCAACACATTAAATGGACATACATATAAGGACAGTTTGCTGCAGAAGTCCTTGCATACTGAACAATTGATCTTGGAAATCAACCACAAATTCTCATCTCAACATTTTGACCAGTTTTACAACTTTAATATAATCAACAACTTATGGCGGCATCCGGTAGTTTCCTAGTTACTACAACCTAGTACTTGTAAATTCACTATAATACCTTAGTCTGGCAGAGCCGTTCCTCGCTCAAGATTATTCTTGATTTCCAATGTGTATTTACCAAAGGCTCTCTCAATTTTCTTGTTGAAATGCTCGTTACGGTCATTGATAGAATCAATATCTTTCTCTTCATGGAATTTCCTCCTCCTGCTAAATTCTTTGCGCTTGCCGTCCCTGTCATTGAGCTCCTTAACCATCTTGTCAATTTTATCTTCCGAGATTTTTGGTGTCTACACCGAACAATATAAGAATCAGGATCCCATTAAATAAATAATGTATCATCACCTTTTCTAAATCAGATTGAAGTAGAGAACAAAAAGAACAACTTCAGCAAAGTAAAATTTACTTGATAAGAACAAAAAGAACAACTTCAACATACCTTCCCATATTGAAGACTGGAAGCCTCACGGTAGAACTCCGGATCAGCTTCTTTCATCTTATTATACTCTTCTAGGTTGCATTCTATGTTTTTCGTACGCTTCTTATAAGCATTATACAGCGTTTTTTGGTTGAAAACTGTTCAAGGAGGAAATATGTCAGCTTCACCTTCAACTAGGTTCCTCAATGATTGAAAAACAGAAATTGTACAACTAGGCCGTAAAGGATGGAGAGACCACCACATTTCCCAGAAAGCTATTGTCGCAACCCCCAAGCACAAAAGAAAATAACTAAATGTATAACCACTGATTATAAGGTTGGAATTTCCTTTTAACCTTTTAGTCTGAGTTTTAGTTCATATTGCTTAACAGTAAGCGCGATAACAAAATTGTTAAAATTATCTGAGATTCTCCTCAGCTATATATGTTTTCAAATATGGTTTTGACAGCATCGGCAAAGATATATGAAGGACACTGCTTTGAAGCTTGACCTGTAAATGAAAGTTTTACCCATGTGTCCTTCATATCCAAGCTTCTCTTTAAAAAATCGCACTAAGAGAAGAAAACAGAGCAGCTGAGGATGAGTAGTCATCCTCCTCTAACTAATAACCCCATGAAGGATACATAATAACATCATTGGAGACTATGCAGACATAACAGAAACAAGTATTTGCATGCTAGAAGCTTACCATCCCAACCAAAAGGAGCAGGTTCCTTTTCCCACTTTTTATACTTCGACTCCGCCGCCTCTTGTGTATCAAGCATGTATGCCTTTGTCATATCCAAGCCATTTGAATCCAGTAGTTTTCCAATTTTTTTCTTCCTATCCTCCATCCATTTTTGTTTAGAAATACCCCTCGTCTCCTGAGTTGTTTCAAGTTTTTTCTTCTCAGCTACCATGGCAGTCTGGTTTGCTTTTCTTGCCTCATTCTGCAAGCGGAATGCAATAAGTACAAAAATTAATAATAACAAACCAAAAATTGGAAGGAACTCATAGTAAGGACATTATGAAAAACACAATATATTTGCATCAACACCATAAGCTTAAATGTTGTAATTACCATCTTTAGCCTCAGGTTGAACAACTTTTTCTGCCTTTCAGTGAGGCTGGCATAATCTACCTCAACATTTTCCTCAGCAGGATGATCACCATCATCCTCATCAGCATGTTCTTCCTGACTGATTTCCTGGTCAGGAAGATCCTTGTCCTGATGGGCATGACTACCAGCAGTACCAGCTTGTTTAAGCTCTGAAACATGGTATCCAACATTGATGAGTAAAACAATTTATTCAAATACACAATGCTAAGTCATCGCAGAATTCATTTCTGATTATCAGTATAATCCCATTGAATTGCAACATCTATATATGCCCAATATAACACTAATACCTTTAAATACTAAATTTAGACAAACCTTAAGTCCATCTTTTTGTAGATTTCCACAACCCCTCTCAATTTAACATTCATATTATCCAAAAAATTGAACATTTAATGCAGTTTGAATATGGTTATATCAAAATTTATCAGTCCGTGTTACAAATTAGCCCTAATTATCCTCTCCAACACTTTTAAAACTATCCCTTTTCTTAATTCTCATCTAGGGATTCGCATATATCACTAATACGGGAGATAAAAAAGTTCAATTTCATTCAAATTTTAAGCAGAATGTTTAATTCGGTTCAGATTTTCACGTGCATCAATAAATTTTGCAACAGGAATTAGGTTTTTGAGGTGAAAATTTTACCTGATTGTGATCGTTCTAATCGTTCCTTCACTTCAGCTATTCTTAGGAAGCAAAACTCAACACATTCGTGATAAGGATTTGATGCGTTCCTACAATCAGGATGAACTCTACTACCTTCCGCCATTGTTTCGCCCAAACTATCTTAACCAAATTACGTTAATTTCAGATTCAAATAAGCTTGAAATTCGAGATGAGAAAAAAAAAGTACCCTAGTACCGTTTCTGTCTGTATAATCGAAACCCTAAAGAACCCAAGGAGACCTCAAAAGAAACACAGATACTAGAGACGTTTTCTAGGGTTTTTTATGTGGCTCTCCCAGTCGGGACTCGAGAGACTAATCTGCTCTGGACGAGAAGAAAGATACTAATAGAGTCTCGACGATGGATCGGTTTGTTGACTCTTTAGGCCGGTTCCTATGGGGGGTGGCTAACCCACCCATTTGCGATGTCAGCTGGCCTGGCAAACTGGCCGCGCCACTATAGGAAAAAAGATAAGCGATCGAGTCTCCACCTAGCGGTCGAGACTACACCGCTAGCGGTCTCATTTCGATCGCCCGGTCTAGTTTACACCGCTAGCGATTTAAACTCGACCGTCCTCGGTCGGTGCTCTACCTCCTATAAATATCACAATTCCCTTCAGTTTTCATCCACAAAAAAAATTCTTCCCTTCTCTAGAGAGCAGACCAGAGCGATTTTTTACTTAAAAATGAGTAGTTCCAAAACAAATAGACAAAGGAAAAGAAACAGGAAAGAAAAGGGAAAATCTGTTGCAGATAGTGATCTCGTATGGGTTCAGGATAAACAGCAAGAGTTCACTAATGTTAGGCAACTAGTTGGACCTGGTGTAACCTCTACGCAATTATGGAACCATCCCGAGCGAGTTTTGTTACCTAAAGTAAGAGGTGGGTGGTTTGAGTTAACCGAAGTGTTTGGGTTACTCCCCGAAGTTGTTCAAGAATCCTTGAGAAGATATCCTTAGCAGCGTTTATATTTCATGAAAGGCAAAAACCACAGGACTCAAGTTGTGCGAGTTATTTGTGAACGTTGGTGGAACACTACAAATACGTTCTTTTTCAAGGATTTCGAGTGTGGTAAGTTCTATTTTTCCATTCAATAGTTTAATTTTTAGTTCAGAAACAAATTTTAATTTTTAGAGATTCAATTTTTTAGTTTGATAAAAAAATTAGTTCCACATACAAACTTTAATTTTATGACCATGTTGTTTTTAGGGTTCCCACCGTTAGATTTGTATATGTTGACTGGAATAAAATGTGAGGGTGAAATAGTACAATTTAACCAATTAAAGTGGATATCAGAAGGAATACGGAAACAATTATGTGACATTCCGTACCTTTTTCTCGGGTTTAAGTGTACCCGTTAACCCAATTTTGCACTTAGGGTGCCTGAAAGTATGATATGGAGTGCCTTTAACACTCTTGGATTATCCCTTATGAGCATTATGTGTCCAAGTAGTAGAGGATTTGGTAAAATTAGAAATTTTAGCATGCAAGACATGTGGCTGAAATGAGTAGTTAGGGACATTTGAGTAATTTGCATGACCCAAATTAAAATAGCGTGACCAAGAGAACTCGAACTCCTCTTCTGATTTCTTCTCTCTCTCTTTTTCATTTTCTTTGTTTTTTCTCCTCTGGTGATGGGAGAAAAATGGAGATTTATTAACTGAAATCATGCACGAGTGAATTCTTTAGAGATTTGAGTACTTGGAATTGCACATATTGTTGATCTTGGCTGGTTTTATAAACAAGGTAAAGAGATCACTCCTTTCTGTTCTTCAATTTGGAATCGATTTGAGGAGAGCGGTTTTTATTCTAATGATTGATATGGTTCTTACCAACTTGAGTGTTGATGTTAGTACACTTGATACGAGTTGTGATTTAGTACCTAGTCTTATTAATTTTCTTCTCTGATGTGAAGTTGATGTAAAACAGGGAAGCTAGGGTTTATCACAACTTGGGTTTTTTATAGAATTAGATGATTAAACTTCAAATTTAGATGATACTAGGGCTTGGGTTAATCTGTAATTTGTGTCAATTTCTTGATTTACTAATCTGAGTTGGAGAAATTGTTGAGTAAGATTTTAATCCCTTTTTCCTGTTTTGCAATACATGACTAAATATGAAATTAATGGATATCTTGGGTTTGATGTTGAATCTTTTTATGGCATGGTACCGTGAACTCTAATTTAGTACATCAACTGTTGGAGTAGCATAAGAGGAAGGACCAATTTCTAATTTATGGTAGTCCGATATGGTGATTAGTCCTGAACTGGCGGTAACGTTAGTCAGTCTGTATATATTGAAAACCATCATTTCTATGTATCTGTTGTGTTTGGTATGGGCATCATTAAATGGGAATTTGATTCATAATATGTTAAAATGCATTCCGACACATTAGGCCGGTATCAGTGTGCATAAGTATAGGAGGGTGTGTTGAGGAATTTGCACGTCTAAACACTAAGAGGAGGATGTGTTGAGGCAGTATGCCTGACAACACAGTAATGAGTGTTGAGGAATTTGTACATCTCAACACGAAGAGGAGGGTGTGTTTAGGTAGTATGCCTGGCAACACAGTAGTGAATGTTGAGGAATTTACACCTCTCAACACCATGAGGAAGGATGTGTTGAGGAAGTTTGTATGGCAACACAGTAACGAGTGTTGAGGAATTTTCACGTCTCAATACTAAGAGGAAGGATGTGTTTAGGCAGTTTGCCTAGCTACATAGTAGCGAGTGTTGAGGAATTTGCACGTCTTAACACTAAGAGGAAGGATGTGTTGAGGCAGTATGCCTAGCAACACAGTAACGAGTGTTGAGGAATTTGCACGTCTCAACACTAAGAGGAAGGATGTGTTAAGGAAGTTTGCCTGGCAACACAGTAGCGAGTGTTGAGGAATTTGCACGTCTCAACACTAAGAGGAAGAGGCAGTATGCCTAGCAACACAGTAACGAATGTTGAGGAATTTACACGTATCAACACTAAGAGGAGGATGTGTTGAGGCAGTATGCCTGATAACACAGTAGTGAGTGTTAAGGAATTTTTACGTCTCAACACTAACTGGAGGGTGTGTTGAGGAAGTATGCCTGGCAACACAGTAGTGAATGTTGAGGAATTTGCACATCTCAACACTAAGAGGAAGGATGTGTTGAGGCAGTTTTCCTTGAAACACAGTAGCGAGTGTTAAGGAATTTGCACGTCTCAACACTAAGAGGAAGGATGTGTTAAGACAGTTTGCCTTGAAACACAGTAGTGAGTGTTGAGGAATTTGCACGTCTCAACACTAAGAGGAGGATGTGTTTAGGCAATATGCCTGACAACACAGTAGTGAGTGTTGAGGAATTTGTACGTCTCAACACTAAGAGGAGGGTGTGTTGAGGCAGTATGCATGGCAACACAGTAGTGAATGTTGAGGAATTTGCACGTCTCAACACTAAGAGGAAGGATGTGTTGGGGCAGTTTGCCTAGCAACACAGTAGTGAGTGTTGAGGAATTTGCACGTCTCAACACTAAGAGGAAGGATGTATTGAGGCAGTTTGCCTGGCAACACAGTAGTGAGTTGAGGAATTTGCACGTCTCAACACTAAGATGAAAATGTGTTGAGGCAGTATGCCTGACAACACAGTAGTGAGTGTTGAGGAATTTGCACATCTCAACACTAATATATTTAAAATTTATTTGATATGCTTAATAGATACGAAACATTTAGTTTAAGGATAGTTACTTAGCTCTATCTTCGCTAGGCATGTCCTTCGCGCATGATTGGGCTTTGGGTATATTAGGCTCTCCCGTGAGTAAGCAGCATCAGGCGTTAGTGATGACTTCAGGATGACAACAGATTGATAGACGGACAAAAGTCCCCAGGCCTTGATGGGACGAAAAATAACTGGTTGTAAAGAGAGTTGTTCAACAAGACTTACTTGTGTGTGGAACCTGCAAAGCTACACTCTCTCCGGGAAATTGCGTCACATTTGCGAGTTGTATATACGGCAACAAATAATCTTCAGGATTGGATGGCTTGTTGGAGACCCTCTCAGGTATAGACACTGGCAGGGAACATACTCCTAGTTTCGCTTTGTTGCTATGTATCCATGAGCGCCCCAGAACCATATCATAATTCGGGTATTCCTTGACAATATGAAACTTGGCGTGTGTTAGAGCGTCTCCTATCTTGATTTCGAGATTAATGTACCTATCAGCATCTATCGACTTTCCTTCTTAGTTTTCGATCACAGTCGGGCAGTGAGCAGCTTCTTGCTTCGAAATTGCTGCAGCTCTCGGAGTCTTGACGGTGACAATGTTGAAGTCAAAGGCCGCGTCAATTAGTGTGCTTTCAAACTCGACACCTTTCAGGTGAGTAGTGGTTAGGAGTCCCTAGTTACATTTACCAGCCGTACCTTCCAAGAGAGACTGGGATTTTGGGGTAGCTTCTCCAAAATAGAGAATCTAACACACATGCTCCATCAAAGATTGCACGGTTTTGTGAATAGAGTCCCCAGAAAGCATTAATGCAGAACTCCACCAATTGATGTTCAGTCACATTTGGATCATGACAATCTAACGCCTGAATTCTGAATCTCTTGACATAATCATTCGGATGTTCGTTGTTTCGCTCCTTCTGAGTTGTGGCCATGTCCGTCTGAGTTTTGGAAAAAACTTCCTGTCTCTCCATTAAATCGATAATGGTAATGGGAGGTTGGTTTCCTCTGGCTCCTCCAGTCTCTCGTCCTGACGAAGAAGTGGTAGCAACCCCGGTGATGCTCGAAGAAATATTAGGAGTAGCGGCTGCTCTGGCTCTGGTAATAGGAGGCGTCACGCCAGAGGGGATGCTTCGGTGCTGCTGGTGTTGGTGCTAGAGGATGTAACGCCATGGGATGTGTTGACTACACTTGCGGACGGTATATTGGTGTTGGACATTCCCTTTTGCTCTCGTTCGATACGGCCACATACTCTGTCTGCATCGTCGTTGGCGGAGGCACAGACCTCAGAAAAGGATTCAACATTTTTTTGTGTCATCTCTAAAATTGGTGGCGTTCTCCGAGCGAATGTTTGCTAGCTCTTTTCACAGCCAGTTTGTCATACTCTTTAAGAGACAAAATTATAACTTGACAATATCAGCTTGATTTGCGATTGGATTTCGAGCATTGGCGGCTTTGAAAGTGTTTGGGATGGCCGGGGTACATCATGAAGCGGAAGGTCGTGATTGGTGATTGAAGTGAATTCTGGTTAAAGATTGAATTTAGACCTAAGATCCACTATCTTGAGTTTGGGAAGATTGGAATGAAAATTGAGAAATTAAGAAGTGTGGGCTGCGTCTTTGAAGCGATTTGATTGACTGATGGGAAAGAGGATCCCGCGGGTGTGTACCATGGAGCTTGTCCGGTCGTGTTAAGAAGTGGATAGACTTGATAAATCAACTGGCCAAAACGTACGGTCGTGATCGTTTTAAGACTGACATAGGAAGCCTATATTAGATTCCTTAAGGAATTAGGTGAGTCGACCAACCAACTTCCAATTTTATTTAAAAGTGTGTGTGGCGCATTTAAAGCGATCTGATTGGTCGATGGAAAGGGGACCGGAAAGCGGCAACATGGAGTGTGGCCGATCGGCCACGAGTGGCATCTGCTGGGGCAGATCTGTTGTGAAAAAGTGGGGGTACAACAACCTCACCCAATAATTTGCTTAGCAATCTGTATGGACTAACTCCAATATAATTTTAAGAGAATCAACTAGACAGTCGGACTCAATCTTAATAAAAAGTATATCAAAGAGTTATATCTCAATTTCTCGATTTAATACTTACTCAAGCAAATAGAAATATGCGAGTCTAATTGAATACAAGAGAAATTAACTTGAACGGTACCAAAGACCAATGTTGAAGTATCAATCAATTTCAATCAACAACCAAAGGTCGGATTTCCCAATTGATTGATTCAACGCACAACCTGTGATATTTCAATTATATAACAAAATATAATGCGGAAAAGAAATAACACAGACACCAGAAGTTTTGTTAACGAGGAAACCGCAAATGCAGAAAAACCCCGGGACCTAGTCCAGATTGAACACACACTGTATTAAGCCGTTACAGACACTAGCCTACTACAAACTAACTTTGGTATGGACTTTAGTTGAACCCCAATCAATCTCACACTGATCTAAGGTACAGTTGCGCTCCTTACGTCTCTGATCCCATCAGGATACTACGCACTTGATTCCCTTAACTGATCTCACCCAAAACTAAGAGTTGCTACGACCCAAAGTCGAAGACTATAATAAACAAATCTGTATCACACAGAAAAGTCTACAGGAATAGATAAATCTTTCTCCCACAGAAATACCTACAAGTTTTGTTATGTCTTTTGATAAATCAAGGTGAACAGGAACCAATCGATAACCCGGACTTATATTCCCGAAGAACAGCCTAGATTTATCAATTACCTCACAATAATCTTAATCGACTAGCGAAACAAGATATGATGGAATCACAAACGATGAGACGAAGATGTTTGTGACTACTTATCTATCTTTCCTATCGGAGAAATTAATCTCGAGCCAATTATACTCAATACGATAGAAACAGCAAGATCAGATCACGCAACTACAGAAAAAATAGTTGGGTCCGGCTTCACAATCCAAATGAAGTATTCAAGTCGTTAACCTACAGGGTCTCGGTAGAAACCTAAGGTTAAAGGAGAATCGACTCCAGCTTATACAACTAGTATCACACAGGAGGTGTGGGGATTAACTTTCCCAGTTGCTAGAGTTCTCCTTTATATAGTCTCCAAATCAGGGTTTGCAATCTAAGTTACCTTGGTAACAAAGCATTCAATATTCACCGTTAGATGAAAACCTGATTAGATTCAAGCTAATATCTTTAAACCGTTAGATCGAACTTAGCTTGTTATACACAAATGAAATGCACGTCCATTTAGGTTTGTGTAACCGTACCTAAACGTGTACACCTAGTTGGTTCAACAGTAGTTAACCAAATGGTTAGCCATATGAGCACTTTCATATCAACCATATTCATCTTCACCATAACTAGTTCAAATGACTCAAAAGAACTAGTTAGAGAGTTGTTCAATTGCTTAGATCCCATAGAAGTATACAAGACACAATCGAAGCAAAATCGGTTTTTATTCACTCGAATCTATTCATGAACTTTATAGCCATGGTTTGCAAATATGCATTCCTTAGTTTATAAATATTTAAGTTCACGAATAAACCACTTTTAGAAAGTAACACACTTAAGTATGCGTACGGGTATGCGTACTTAAGTAACCGGATTTGAGTTTGTTTTGGTTTCCAAACTCAGCAGAAATTCACGGACGTGAACTTTCTGCCAGTATGCGTATGGGTACGCATACTTAGGTAACTGGATTGAGTTGGTTTTGATTTCCAAACTCAGCAGAAATTCACGGACGTGAACTTACGCCAGTATGCGTACTTACCCAGTCTCCATCAACCATTTAGTACACACAAAAGTATGCATACATTTGGTTCCCAGTTTTGGACTTATACACTAATGCGCGAACACATTATATGCTTATATCCAAGGATGGTTACATGTTCTAAACTCTTTATTTCAATCATTGAAACATTCTTAGAGGATGTTAAATAGAGGTTATTCACACACTATTTTTTATCAATGCAATTTTCAAGATATTGAAATAATCAACATGACTTTCGTCACTTGTAAAGATGAACTTGGACAAAGCGAAAGCTTACCAACCCATATTTCGAGAAAAAGATAAGCGAGATAAACTCGACTGGAAATAGCAAATGTGTATAATCGAAGTCTATATAGCAATACAACTTTTGTCTCAAGATAGGAGATAGAGTAGATATACTTTTTGAGTGATAGATAAGTTCAAGTCTCTACATACCTTTTAGTCGATGAAGTTCCACCAGTTCCTTGAGTAGTTCTTCGTCTTCGTATGATGAACGCCGTGGAGTTTAGAGCTCAACTACACTTTCTCTCCTAGTCCGAGACTTAGCTATAAGTAGACTAGAAATCAAGACTTATAGTTTTGGCAACTAAACTTGACAACAAGCTTGAGATAGCAACGCTTGCGAGTTCGACCGAGAAGTGCTCTAACAGGTTGGCCAAGTGGCATGGCCACGCCTCCCTTTGCTGCTTCTTTTACTTGCTGCAGTTCCTCTTTATTTTTTGTTTTCTGATTTTTAATAGGATCCTGCTCGTACTAGCTCCATAATGGATCAATTTCCTAGTTTGCCTAGGTTTAGTTTCGACCAATAGGGTTCGAAATATCGCGCAGGGCGCAGAAAACCTAATTTTTTGCAAATAGGTAAAATTATGTTAGAAAATTGAATTTCGTGAGCTGACACAAAATTAAACAATTTTCGATAAATTATCTGTGCGTTGGCACAAGAAAGCTCTTTATCAGAGAGCGGTGCAACTTGCGTGTTCCTGAGTATTTTCATGCAGATCTTAATACTGACAGTTCGGGAAATTCATGCTACTCCGCTGCGAGTGATCAGTAATTGTCATGTCGTGCCAATATTAAGAGTTCAGCTAGGGAACATAGCATATGAAAATACTCGACAAGCTGTACATTAGTGAATAATGTAAGCGGGTGTTTAATAAAATTTATAGAATATTTGGGATTGTTGCTACATGCACCATTCTGGATAAATTTTATATAAATATACGGAGTTGCTCAATACATATTGTAAGTGAAGAGACCTGGGCTCTAGTCACTTTTAAATGGCTCTGTTTCTTACAGAATGAAAGCACATTAAGCACAGGGTTTCACAATTTTATCCCTGAACTAAAAACCACCATTAACACGTTGTTAAACCTTGATTGCGACTAGTTTGATTAATCCTAAGAGCCTTCTTTTCTGACATAAGGTCACTCAAACTAGATCAAGGGATTAACGGTTGTTCAGATATGTTTTTAGATCTGACGGTGACTTGTGATCATCCGTTGTTAACAAACTCCATTATGTGTGTGATTTATCATAAGTTGGAATCAAGTTTGGTTGTGCAGGTACAATAGTAATTGCATATTTGAAGGCAAGCAAATTTCAGATTGGTTTCGTATCTTTGTGATTTAACTTCGTGTGACTAGGTCTATTTATATTTGATAGACAATTGATTGACTAGTCGTAGTATTAGATCAATATACTATCATTTGGTGGTATTCTTCAGTATCCGAATAGAATAGTTTGTATACCTGGATTTGGTTGTCTCGGGGATTTAGATCTTGTAAATCTTACCCAACAAAGGAGTTTATTAGATTAAACATAAGATCCTTGGTTGAACTCAACAATAATCTTTGATTTACTTGTTGAGATTGGAAGAGTGATTACCGAACAAATTAGTCTTTTACTGTTACGGAAGATGATCCAAAATAGTTGAGTATTTGAAGTCATCACAACGACTAAAGCAACTTAAGATAGTGGACTCTATCGAGCTTTTAAGTTCAAATCGGCTAGTTTCGTCTAACCACCTTGAACATAGTCTTTATACACGGTTCGGTTACGGTATCACCTAACCAGAGTGTATATCTTGTTTATGTAAATCAGATTCAAAGATTCATCTAATGGTGGATATTGTTTGCTTGGTTCCAAAGCTATCTTAGATTAAACCTAAAGCAACCTATGTTTTGAATGTCTATAAAACGGGAACTCCAAGCAATTGGGATCTTTGAATCCCGACACTACTTTTTGGTGTGTCCTACTTGTATATAGAGTCGTTCTCTCCAGAAACCCTTTTAAGGTTTAGAAATTACAAATACTTCATATGGATTCGTGAAGCCAGGTCCAGTTATCTTTTATCTTGATAACTTGAGTATCCTGATCTTGTTCGATTGTTGATTTATCACTTGAACAAGATAGATAGAAATCACAAAGTTCTCTTCGTCTCAAACTTTGTGATTCCGAAAGTTTTATACTTGTGAGGTGAATAATAATCTAGGATGCACTTCGGGCTGCATAAGTCCGTATTTTAAGGTTAGCTAGACTTTGTCTATTGCTATCGATTTCCAAACCACCTTGATCGAAATCCGTTTTGATCGTAAAGAAAATCACTTATATATGATTAATCTGTGGGAGTCAGATTGGTTCAAAGTCTTCAATTGAGTTGAAGCAACTCTTAGTTGGTGTGGCGTCATCTAAAGGAAATTTTGCTGGGATTCAAGAGGCGTAAGGAGAGCGACTGTACTTAAATCGGTGTGAGACTGAATTCGGGCTCAACTACATTCCAGTCAGAAGTTAATTGGTAGTAGGATAGTATCTGTAGCGGATTAATACAGTTTGATGTTCAATCTGGACTAGGTCCCGAGGTTTTTCTGCATTTACGGTTTCCTCGTTAACAAAATTTCTGGTGTCTGTGTAATTTTTTTCCGCATTATATTGTTTATCTTTATAATTGAAATATCACAGGTTGTTCGTTAATCAATCATAGTAGATACATCCGACCTTGTTTGTTGGATACAACTTGATTAATTCTTGGACATTGGTCTTTGGTACCAACCAAGTTATCTCTTTGTAATTTATGTTCACGGATTTGGTTTTGTAAACGTTCTAATTGCAAAAGAAAGAGAGAGAGAGATATATAACTCTAGGCATTATTCCTTGATTGAGTGTAGCTCTCGGAGTTGTGTTGATTTTGTCCATCCAGATTGCCTACGAAAAAGTTGGTGGTGTATTTTGGTACCCCGGTGTTTTCACTTGGAATGGCCCAATATGGCGCTAGGGTTTGGCACACCATGGCTTGGAATGGCGTTAGCGCTAGCCTAGCAAGTTGCGGCCTTAAAGTAGCTTAATATGTTTGGCCTTAGCTATAACAGCTGAGATGGGAATGGTGGGGTCATAACTGGGTCACGACCATAGCAAGTTAAGCTGTGACCTATTGGAGACGTCATGGCATATTTTGGACCTAAGGTGGCATGTGGCATATTCTGCACCTAAGGCGTCGTTAAAATCAGTTTAGCAAACTCGTCCTTAGAAATGGCTTAATATGCTTAGACCCACGGTGATTTAGACCGAAATAATTGGATCTCATCTTGTCCATGGATTTCTATGGCACATGTACATCGTTGTAACATATTTGTGGCCAACCATAGTGGTTGGACCAATGTATATTTAGCCATAACTCGATGTTGGTCGGCTAGGGCATAAGAGTGGCGTAACTTGGCCATAGCTCATAAGCGAAAATTAGGGTCTGTCTATAGTCGTGAAGTATTTATTTCAACCTAGATAGTTGGAGCTAAGTTGAGATCAAATCTTATAATTCGTTGATTGGTCGTGACCCTTTAATATCATATTAGGGTTTTGTGATCTAGGCCATCACGCGTTTGTGGCGTGTGGGAATAGAATATGCATGTTATGTACTTGGTCGTGATTTTCTAAGGACCCATGAGACATAAGAGATTTTCCATGGGAGTTGGTTTCATATGGCCAAGGTGATTTGGGTGTACAAAGCTAGGCCAAGAACCTGGCCAAGGTTCGACTAATTAGGGTTTGCAACTTGGCCGTGATATATGGCATATAGGCGTGATAGTGTCTATGTCACAATCTTGGCTGTATCTTGCCAATTTAACATTGGCTATGAAAATCATGTTACGGACTTGGTCGATAATCTTGGGATGATGTCAATCATGCCATAAGTCTATTCCTGACTTAGCTAAAACGTTTATGAGTCGAAAGACTGTTCCTGACTTAGCTATGCCATGGCCTTGGCCATGGCTGACCAAGGTATTATGAGAGATACATTACATGCCATGGGCTTGGACGTAGCTATCCAAGGTGCCATAATCTTTATGCCACTAGTTTATAACTTAATCATTGCGTGGCTAAAATCTAAAGGTTTGAAGTATGAGTTTGAATACGACAATGCCAATATAGCATGTTCAAGGAACTTGGCCGTGGGAGTTTGCGACTTGATACAATACTCGATATGACTATGTATTAAATACTAAACTTTAGTAGCATACTTATTCAAGAATGACGTCAAATCCCATTCTCAAAATGAATAATGCATTCTATGTAACATAAAAGGTGCATATATTAACGCACATCAAATAACAAGGTTTATGCTAGGGAAAGCCCTGAAATTTGGTGTATATATACACATTTAAAATAGCTACAGGACTACTGAGTCCATTAAGTGAATATGCGTCATTGATTTTCTTGCGGAATACAAATTGTTATCATAAATTCTCTAATCTTGATGCCGGGTCAAGGATTCTTATACTATACTTCTGCAACTAGAGCAAGGCTATTTTTCCATGTATGCTCTTGTCAAAAACTCACCATCAACATTAGTCCCTGGTTAGCACGGAACAATATTGTGTTTCGTGGTAAGCATCTGATGGTGATAACGACACTGCATAATTTAAAATTCATAAGCAAAAAAGGTAGTTCCTTATCTGTATTACTGTGATATATGACAAGAGCTATAATAGGCGAGCTTGGACGGTCATTAAAACGGTTGGCTGGCGTTCACGGGATATACACCTTGTGGGTCCCGTTTTGTTATGATCGAAAAGAAATTATCTCTATAAAAAGAGACGCATAAGAAACCCTTAGCATGTTGTTTTGACGGCTTCTTCTCCCTTGGCTATAAAAAGAGCATACCGCACGCAAACTTATATAAAGTCTTTCATGCCCCATCACCTTTCTCATTCACAGATGACGTGGCAAGGGCCTTAGAGGCGATTCTTTAGGGCCTTTTTCTTCTGAGTTTCCCATGGAAGGAAGCCATGAATCTGCTTCGAACCCTCTTTCAATCTCAAATTCAAATACTGAAACTTCAAATCCTGCTATTGTTAACATAGGATTTTGGGATTTTCCTTCGCTACCTTCTTTGGGGGATTCTAGAAATCCAAAACCTAACCCAATCACAGATCCAAAATCAAAACCATTTTTGACTTCAAATCAGTCTCAGACAACTTTAAGCTTTGCTGGTTGTTTCGGTAACAACAATATTCAAGCAAACCCATCAACCAAACTTTCTTTTGATGAAGCTAAGGAGATTGATGGAGTCTCAACCGCTGTCTTCACTTCAGGTGAACTTAAACCCCATTTTTAAAATTGTGAATCTTATGTAGTAGGATATTTTGTTGGGAAGAAACTTCAATTCCGCTTTGTAAAAGAAAGTTTGATATCTCTGTGGAAATTAAAAGGAGATTTCACCATGACCATTCATGGGGAACAAGCCTTTTTATTCAAATTTGCTCAAGAAGAAGACGGGATTAAAGTTTTAGAATTGGGTTCAGTATTCATTACTAAAAAACTCTTTCTTATTCGACCTTGGTCAATTTATCTTGAGAAAAACACTGATGCTATTACATCAGTTCCAGTGTAGATGAATCTCAGACAGGTTCCTCTTTATCTCTGGAATGAGTTAGGTTTATCTAGGATTGCAAGCATTGTTGGCACTCCAATCATGACTGATACTCCAACATCGTTGAAGACTAGGATGTCATATGCCAGGGTATTGGTTGAAGTTGCAGCTGATTGTGCTTTCCCAGCTGAATTGTCTATTCAAGTGGATAATGTAAAGTTTGTAGTGAAGGCTGAGTATCCTTGGAAACCTGATGCTTGCTCTCACTGCAAAACTTTTGGGCATTCAAGTTCCAAGTGTAGTTTAGTTCCTAAGACTAAGGAAAACTTGTTGCCTCCTTGTTCAACTCCGATTACTACTGGAGATTTAGCCGGTCAAAGCAATCAACAGTTGGTTGTTAACATAGGGGATAGAGCCGAGACTACTCAAGGCGTCGAGCAAATACCTATGGTGGTTGAAACTGTTTTGGAGAGGGCCGCTATACCATCTGATGGAATTTGGTTAAACCAAAAGAAGAAGAAAAGCTGGAAAAAATGAGACTTGACTATTCAGGAGCCTACAGAAGTTTTGAATACTTATAGCATTCTTGACGCTGAACTTACTTTTGCGAACTTAAGCAATGAAGACAGTGTGATGGAAAAGACTCATTTGGATGCTGATGTTGATAAGAATGGAAAAAAGAAGAAGAGGTAATTGAACAAGAAAAGGTTCTTGGTGAGTGGGCTTCTTATAAAAGAAAGAAAGGCGTCTGCAAAAAGAATGCTGAAAGTGCAACACCTCATCTTTTGATCCCGCCATTCCACCTGAGTTTGAATCTCATAACAGGTTTCATGGAGTCGAAAAAGATGAAGGAGAGGTAGGCGTTTCCCATCTAGTTTCAGAAGATCCAAAGGTTAGCATCGCAAAGCCGTCTTCATCAAAGCCAATTATAGGAATTGGCATGAAATTAGGTATGAATCCCAATGGTACAGGTATGGGTACTCTCTCAAGTTCAAAAAAGAAAAAACCTCGTAAATCTAAAGTTGCTAACAAAGTTGTGGCAAATAAACTAGTGGAGTTTGGTTCTTCATGGGGCTTAGAGTTTCCACCTCTAAAAGCTAATCGTGAAGAAATGTGTAGTGATCTTGCAAAAAATCATGTTGATCTAGTTATAGAAGATGTTGAAGAGCATGTTAATTGACAATAGGCAGCGGTCTTTATTGTTTTGTCATAGGCAAAGGTCTTTGTTGTGGTTTGCAACTTTGTTTTAGCTTTATTTTTGTTTTGTTGTTTATTTTTGGGCTTTTCACCTTATGTCAGTTGTATTCGCCCGCACACGGCTTGTGTGCCTCTTAATCTATCCTCTTTGATCGATCAAAAAAAAAAAAACTTATATAAAGTCTTTCTTCTTTTCTATAGATATTTACTGATCACGAAGGCAATGTTGGCACAACTTCTAGCCATGATTCCGGCATGATTAATCCGAAAGATGTCCCCAACATATGCGATAAGCTATTTGATGGCACTATTGAAGAGGCTGCCAATCCCGATTACGCTGGTTGTCTTATCCCAAACTTTGATGCTGTCACGCAGTCTCATGGCATTGTTTCACACGCGATGGTTAGATGATGTCTGCAGAGAGAGGAGTACAAACCCTCGTTTGTTGAATTCAAGGCTACTCAAGCTCCTTTACATAGTTGGGTAGAATAGGCTAAGGTCATGTTGAAGAATCCCCGAGTACAGTCGACTCTGGAAAGCGCAAAGATACTCCACGCCATTAGAGTTTTCGAGACATTGAAGGTGAACAAGGACATGCAGGGCATAATAACATTTATTTGTCGTTGGTGTGAGCCTAGACATTCTGCAGTATACGCTTGGGGTGAATTAACGATCACCTTAGAGGACGTGGCCATTTTGCTGCTGCTCCCTGTCGTTGGTAACATCCCTGCTGAATGGTCTGCCCAAGAATTGCAAGATGGCGAAGTCCTGTTCAAAAAGACAAAGGAGTTCCAAGGGATGCATCGCCATGCTAATGCAAACTACACGGCATTGGGATGAATATTGGTGGGATGGTAGTACGAGCGAGGACGGTCTTGCTGTTGACCACCCCTTATACGTGGCTGCATATATCCTTCTTTAGCTTTCTAGGGACATATTCGAGGACTCCTCTGGAGATCAACTGAAGCCTTGGCTTGTTCCTCTTGATGTTGGTCTCGTGGCCACTCGACAATTTATTTCTAGGTACCCTATATTTACACTTAGACATCTTTGCTCGTGACATGGAGATCTTCAATGGCTATGCTAGAGTAGAATCTTTCGTTCACATCATGTTTCTGTGGTCTTGGCTTTGGGAGCACTTCCCCAGATATGCTCCAAAAGCTAAACCTTCGTTCCCAAACGGAGAAGGATAATATGCTCGAATACTGTATTGGAGTAGAAAGATTCCTACTTCTGAGAATCTTACCGACTGGCTAGATAACGAAAGAGGAGTGAATTTCAGGCCTTGGGGTTCAAAGCTTCCTCATATCCTTCCATTCGGGACCTTTGCTGAGAAACCTGGCATCGTTTTATGTTCCTGTGATGATGGTAACATTGTGGGAGATGGTGAAGCAATATTTATGAATAGTTGTGTTCCGAGACACCTGCTCGCCATCAATCGTGGTGTTTACACCACCCATAGTTACAATATTGACAGGGCAGCTTGACAGATGGGATTCGATCAATCTGTTCCTCATGGCCGTCTCAAGGCACCTTCTGTAGGATTTCTGATGAGGAACATGGATGTTCAAAATACCCCCATTAAATACATCCGTTTCCTTCAAGCTGACAAGAAGGTATACACTACAGATGAATACGCGCGCTTTTGGAGTAAACAGTTATGTTCACTTATGAATTGCATGTAAGAGGCTCCATTACTCGCGTGTGATGTTCCTTCCAAAGAAGAACTGGGTGCTTGTCCGAACTTGAAGATGACTCCAGACACTAAACACAAACGTGAGCTAATTGTAAGTATGACACAGGTAACGATACTATTACCATTATTTTCTGCTTTGACTCCTTCCTTCTGACTGAAAGTTTGTTTGTTTTCAATTGTCGCGGCTAGCGAAACATCCTTGCCCTTCTTCAGCCGATTCCATGAACAGTCCCGGATCTGGCGATAAAAGGCCACGAATGAGGCCTATGTTGTAAAAGGCGCCCCGGGCGCGCGAGGCGCCCAGGGGGCGCCTAGGAAAAAAGGCGCCAAAGTATGCCCATTTATGTTGGTTTCTAATTTCTGGGCGCCTTAGGCGCTGGGCTTGGCGCTTCGCCTCGCCTAGCGCCTAATACAACATAGAACGAGGCTTCTTGGGAGTGTTGACCGTCCTCCAAAGAAGGTATGTACCCGAATTTTGCGCCTCTATTATATAGCATATCTACTGCTTTTATTAACGTAACTGTTTCTTGTAGTCTGGATTGCTTGAACCTCATAACATAATGACTCCTTGCTTCTCCGAATTTGGTAGACCAGCCATCATCGGGATGCCGTCACATTCTAAGTGTGATACTTTGAATAGGACCATCATTGTTTCTCCTGGCGTATATATGTGTGTCTTCTGCTTAGCTCGAATTTCTCCATGAATTGATAAATCATTATTTTCAGGCGCCTAACGGCATGAGTGGGTGTGTATCACGAAGTCTCATCATTCCATAAGGTGTGAAAAATGACTTGGCTGGACTAAGAAGACACAAGGAGAATTCTCGTACAGAAAAACTGAAATAACCTGGAGAGGTTGACAACGTACAAACAACTGAGTTGTGTGAATAAATAACTCCATTTACTGGTGGTGCGGTGTTTCTTCAGGTTAGTTCGAGCCCACTCGATGACGACATTATTGGTAACGTGAACCCTCCACCCCAAAATCCAGAAGGTGGCATTCTTTATGTTAGGACGGGAGAATCTCTTCCGAGTGACAAAATTGAACAAAATGTTGTTGCGACGAGGCCATGTCAGTCGAGTATCCAAATGCCGGAGTTGTTTTTTACTTCAAATTCGACAGGGTCCGTCCCAATTATGAATGTGTTGGTGGAGAAGGTGTCCATGTTATTGCCAACCATTCAGGAAATGGTTCTTCTTTCTCATCGAGAAATTTCCGAGGTAGTGCTTCAGGATTGGAACATGGATTTGGATAAAGCTGAGGCATCTAGGCTGAATGTCGGGTGGCTGCGTCACCATCTGAAGGACATCCAAGATAATTTGGAAACAACGCGCACTTTCTCTTATCTTGAAGTAATCACAAAGGATAAATACAATGTCGAGAGGTTATCTCGGGAGTTGCAACTTAGAATCTTGAACAGGCGGAGAGAGCATATGCTGATGGTGCTAACCAATCCTTAAAAATTTCTTTGTGTGTGACTCTTCTGTATTGTTAGTCTTTCTGAGATACCATGGGTTTTTCTGGTTTTATTTGTTTGAATTCTGAGTAGGCATATTTGAATGATTTGCAAAGGATTTTTTTTTTTTCTGTTAAGAAAAAGAAAATAAATGCTTTTGAATTAAAATTATAAGTATGGATGCAAGATGTCACAAATATTTTTGTAGGAATTATAAATATTACGTAAAACGGAAATTAGGTAAAAGTGGTGAAGTACTTAAGCCGTGACAGCCTTAAGCCACTTGTCGTGTATTACCACTCCTTCTGGTTTGTCGGTATTGACGAGCTTATAATACCCCCCCTAATATTGCTTCAACAACCAGGTACGTTTTTTCTCCATGGGAGGTAGTAACTTTCTCGACTGTGTTGCCGACTTGGAAAGGATATTAGGTTTCGGTATCTCAGATCGACAGGTCTTCATAATGATTGGCTTACCAATTTTTTCGCTTTCAGCAGAAACAACTCCTATCTATCTAACAAACTTTTCAAAAGGATCAACTTCCCATTTGCATCGTCGAGTCAGAGTGGGATTGATAGCCGGGTCAAGTTCCCAAGCTTTGACGAGTCGTGGGATAGCCGGTTGCAAAGAGAGTTGTTGAAAAAAACTTATTTGTAGTCACGATCCGTGGGTGGAAAATTCCATTCTTTCTTCAAGCGTTGGTTCTACATCCGGTTTGGCTCATTTCGGAGGCGAGCGGTCGATAGGACCCTCTGACTTGTCGGCATTGTTGAGCAAGCTTTCTGGCGGTGGCTTTTGCAGCGGGGGCGTGTCGAGCCTTGCTTTGCTGGTGTGAATCCATGGGCGGCCGAGCACCATATCATAGCCTATATATTCCTTTATAACATGGAACGTGGCATTTTTTTTTTTATATCGCCCATTTCTACTTCAAGAGTAACGTGGCAATAGGTACTTCTAGATTTTCCTTCAGGATTTTTAATCACAGCGGGTGTGCGCGTGAATTCGTGCCTGGAGATTCCTGCAGCTCTTAGGGCTTTGACGATGATAATACTGACGTTTAATCCAGCGTCGATAAGTGTCCTTCCGAATTCAGCCTGCCTGATATAGGCAGTTGTAAGAAGTCCCCAGTCAGGATCCTCGTCGTTCTTGTTGACTGCAGCTCCGAAAATTGGCTTGGATGGAACTGCAACTTTTCCAGTGATGAGTAGCCGCTTACCCGAGACGACTTGGTTAAGGGATGCGAAGATATCTTTGCGTTGAACTTTCGAAAGGTAAAGAACTTCACACATGCATTCCATTAGGACTTGGACCGTCTGGTTGATGGGTTCTCCAAAAAAAGGATGTTTCTGACAGGAAGTGGATCTCTATGAATACCTTCAGTCCCCAGATGTAGTTCTCCTGAATCTATCTTCTCATTAAAAACGTGCTTCAGACCGTTGCGTTCACTGGTGGGGTGATTAACGAATCTGTGGAAGTGACAGTATTTCGGATCTAATATATCCTGTTTAGCGAGTGGACCTCATACAAGAGGAAATTTGATAGCTCTATCTTGTATCCAGACTTCTAGCAACTCTAGAACCTCTTTCATAGGGAATGAGAAGTTTGGAAGTGTCGAATCCGACTTCGTTTGTTGTTGTGGTTATTGACGCGGAGCTTTGGGAGGACTTCGGGTATGCGGTGCCGATTTTTTAGCGGATGCCGAGGCAAAAATGGGCCGCTTGGCTCGCGTGTTTTTTTTAGTTGTAGTTTTTCTCTTAGGACCTTCATCGGTGATAGCGCCAATGAATGGTTAAACTGAATACTGCTTGTTGATTAGACGCCTATTCCCATGGGTGTCTCCGCGGATCTCGTCTTTGACTGGTCTCATTCTTTCGAGTAACGCCGGAGGCGGTGGTGGCTGATCGTTTAGCCACTTCATGAAGTTCCGAGAAGGTTTGAAACGTAAATTTTTAAGTAAAGCGTGGTATACAGGAATCATATCGTTGATACATAACTCCACCAGTTGTTGATCCGTTACATTCGAATCATGGCAATCCAGTGCTTGAAATCTGAATCTTTTGACGTAGTCATTAGGATGCTCATTGTTGCACTGAAACATCCTTCTCAGTTTCGACAGAGTAATTTCTTCGGAAACGAAGAAATACTTCCGATAAAAGGCACTCACCATTTCAAACCAATTGGAGATACTATTGAGGGCGAGGTTATTATACTAGGTGTAAGCTCTTCCGGTGAGTGACTTGGAAAATTCTTTGAGTTGCAATACTTGATAGTATTCATGCACTCCCAAAGATTCTAGAAATAGAGAGATATGTTCCTGGGCATTACCTGTTCCGTCATAAAGGGAGAAAATGGGAGATTATATCCTCTTGGTATGGGGGCCTTCTGCACGCCATCCGTGTAGGGTGGCCGGTGATGATGGAATAGTGTTGGCTCTTCTTTTCCACAGTTTCGTATAAATTTTTCTAAATCTTGTCGGGTGATAAAGTTCGGTTGTTGATTTATTTCTGGTATAACGACGCGAACACTGTCATCTTCTCGAAGTTTCTCCCTCATCGTACTAGCTCCAGCAGTATATCTAGGGACGTTCTGGGCTTGCTCTGCTTGATCTTGACGTTGTTCTTGAGTTAATTGCGCCGTCACAGCTCTGAGGAAGGTAAGAACTTCCATTTGAGAGGCCGTCATCTATGTTTGCATTTTGGCTAGGTCATTGTGTCTGTATTAGGTCTGCTATGCTCGGTGGTGCCTCCTCATTTCTGACATCTTTAGTGTTGACAACATCTTCTGCGCTCGTGGGAGGAGTGGTGTTTTTTTCCGGGGCGACATTCCGAGAAGGGTTCTCATAACTTGCACTATTGATGTTAATGGAACTGAGATTAACCCTTTCACCGGATCTAAGATCTACCATATTTTCAGATGGCTGAAAAAATGATTTTCGGATGATTGAAGAATTTGATTTCATAACCGAGAGGTTGATCTCCGTATGTGGTCGTCAATTGTTAGTACCTAAAAATTACTTCTAGGAAAAACAAATGCAACGCTATGGTACTTTCTCTTTAGGTTCGAAAATCAAAATCGAACAGGACAAGCCTAAACCACGAAAGTAGCCGTTTCGTCCTACTTCGGTCACGAGGAGAGGAAGATGGGTTGATCTTAGGGGAGGAAAGCAAAAAAGTTAAAGAAATTGCAGTGATATTGAGTTGTGTATTTGGGTGTTGAACTATGAAGAATAACAAAGATTTTGGATACGGTAAGCTTGTTCTGTTTTCTGAATAGGCTAAGTGACCTATTTATAGTAGTTTGGAATACACACAGCTTTTCTCATAAGTAGTGGAGGTCGTGAGATTGTGGAGAGATGGAGAATATGGAGATAAGGTGAGATATTTTTGGGAAGTTTCGGGAAAAAAACCCTTTTACCGTATCCATTATCTCTCCAACTGCTATATATGTCATATGTCACTACTAATACTTGTAACTTCTCATCATGGGGTGTTTCCACGCCGCATGTTGCTGTAAACCACTATACCAATACCCCACAAAGAATCTCCCCATGTGACGTATTTGATATTTTGTGAAAATTAATGGAATCATGGACTACATCTTTCTTAGGCTAAATCATAGACATTAATATGTCATATGTCTTATAAACATGTTTAATTGAGTTTTATGGAGTTATTGTGAAAACAACTTGGCCACAGCCAACTAGGGCATCAAGAAGGTGTCGTGGCATGTTTATAGCCTACTGAGTTGCTCGAAAATAGCTTGGCACGTTAATGGTTAGTTATATTGCTAAATATTAGCATCGCATGCTAATGGCGAAAAAATAGCATAACGTGTCCACTCTTTTCCACGACAGTTAAGATGGAAATAGATATTCCATATTTTGGCCATAATTTTAGCGTGATGTATTGGAGTGCTAAATAGTCGCATGGCATGTAGCATGAATATATGCTCGTGGCTTAATTGTGGCAATAAATTAGTGAACAACATTATGACCTAAAATGACGCTAGGGTTTGGCATGCCATAGCCTATAAGGCGTTAAAATTACCCTAGCAGACTGAGATTCGAAAGATAGCCTAATATATTTGGCCTTGACTACAACAGTTGAGATTAAGTCTTAATGTGGACGTAGGCTTAACATGGCATGGCTTGACCTAATATGGCGCTAGGGTTTGGCACGCCATAGCTTGAAATGGCTCTAGCACTAGCCTAGCAAGCCACGGCCTTAAAGTAGCTTAATACGTTTGGCCTTAGCTATAGCAGCTGAGATGGGAATGGTGGGGCCATAACTGGGTCACATGCATATCAAGTCAAGTCGTGACCCATTGGAGACGTTATGGCATATTCTGGACCTAAGGTGGCGTGTGGCATATTCTGGACCAAAGGTGGCGCTAAAACCAGTTTAGGAAGCTGCGGCCTTATAAGTGACTTAATATGCTCAGGGCCACCCACGGTAATTGAGACCAAAATAATTGGATCTCATCTTGGCCATCGATGTCTAGGGCATATGTACATCGTTGTAGCATATTTGTGGCCAACCATAGTGGTTGGGCCAACGTATATTTATCCATAGCCCGATGTTGGTCGGCTAAGGCATAAGAGTGGCGTAACTTGGCCATAGGTCATAAGCGAGAATTAGGATCTGGCCATAGCCGTGAAGTGTTTATTTCAACCTAGGTAGCTGGAGCTAAGTTGAGATCAAATATTCTAAGTCGTTGATTGGTCGTGACTCTTTAAATATCATATTAGGGTTTTGTGATCTAGGCCACCACGCGTTTGTGGCGTGTGGGAATAGAATATTCCATGTTATGTACTTGGTCGTGATTGGATAAGGCCCCATGAGCTATAAGAGACTTTCCAGGGGAGTTGGTTTTAGCTGGCCAACGTGATTTGGGCGTAGCAATCTAGGCCACGGACCTGGCCAGGGTCCGGCTAATTAGGGTTTGCAACTTGACCGTGAGATATGGCATATAGGCGCGATAGTGTCTATGCCACAATCTTGGCCGTAGCTTTCCAAGTTAACATTGGCTATGAAAATCATGCTACGTACTTGGCCGATAATCTTGGGATGATGTCAATCATGCCATAAGTCTATTCCTGACTTAGCCATAACGTTTTTTATGAGCCGAAAGACTGTTCCTGACTTCGCTTTGCCATGGCCTTGGCCAAGAATGACCAAGGTATTATGAGATATGCATTACATGCCATGGGCTTGGCTGTATCTGGCCAAGGTGCCATAATCTTTACGCCATTAGCTTATAACTTAATCATTGCGTGGCTAAAATCTAAAGGTTTAAAGTATGAGTTTGAATACGATAGTGCCAATATAGCATGTTCAAGGAACTTGGTCGTGGGAGTTTGCGACTTGAGACAACACTCGATGTGACTATTATTAAATACAATACTTTCAGTAGCATACTTATTCAAGAATGGCGACAAATCTCATTCTTAATATAAATAATGCGTTCTATGTAGCATAAAAGGTGCATATATTGGTGCACATGAAATAACGAGGTTTTTGCTAGTGAAAGCCCTGAAATTTGGTGTACATATACACATTTATAATATCTACAGGACTACTGAGTCCTTTAATTGAATATGTGTTATTGTTTCTCTTACGGGATACAAATTGTTATTATAAATTCTCTAATCTTGATGTCGCGTCGGGGATTCTTATACTACACTTCTGCAACTAGCGCAAAGCTATTTTTCCATATATGCTCTTGTCAAAAACTCACCATCAACACCTATCCTCAATATAACCTTAAGATTGCTAAGTTCCCAAAAGAGGAAAGATACACATGTATCACGGGCCTCATCTTTAAGAATTTGAACTCCTGTAAAAGTTAGAACTGAAGATTAGGGAACTTGAGAGTTCCTTCCTCCCTGGTGAACCATCTCGCCTTGCTGGAATCTTGACTTTGATATCCAATTAGAAAAGTGTCATTCTCTCCTTGTATTATCTTAGTTACTCTTCGCTGCAATTGTCTTCGATTAGTTCTTCTCAATCAAATCACAAGTCATCTTCCTGTGGCAAGATCATCTTGTCATCCCTATCATCATCTTGTAACGGTGGATCAAACAACTTCAAATATTCAGTATTAATAACCAAGCATATTCCTAAATAAGGTGGTAAATCATGACGAACGACACCTTTACCAATGTCATCGAAAATACGAAAGGATTCATATCTCAATGGCTTCAACTTCTTACCTTCCTCGTCCGATCGTTCCTTATCTAACTTCAACCATACCATAGTCGTCTTGTTCGTCTAACGTATTCCAATGTTTTTCGAGTAGTTCACCAAGTTGTCTGTAGAGAAATCTAGTGAAGACCACAAACCATATGAATCTTCCCTAAAAGAAACTAACCTGGCTCTGATACCAACTTGATACATATAATCTCCATACCTCAATGACTATTATTATAGAGGCGGAATTCCGAATAATAATAGACGGAAAATAGAAATTGAACACACGAGAACAAGAAAACTATTACAATTCTCTCTTTGTTAGCTCACAATCTCTCTAAACAGTGGATAACCTTAAACTGTTTGCTAAGCTTGTTTTGACAATAACATAAGTGTTTGTCTACAAACTTTCTGTAGGACTGTGATTACACTATCTAGATGTTCTTAGCTATGAGATAAACATCTCTATTAATATCTTTGGTTTGGTTTCCCAAACCTTTAAGGAATCTATTTCATTATCTTGGAATAATTCGTTTTCTAATTGTATTTCCTTATCTAGGAATACTACCTAAAAATCAGTATTCCTTCCTAAAATAGAAACATATCCTCAATATAATTTGAGGATTGCTATGTTCCCAAAAGATAAAAGATACGTACAAAATAACAAGGAAATTCGGTTACTGATCTGATTAAAACAAGCACAAATCCCAAACAAACCTCGTTTAATTTGGGGGCCCAAAAAATAATTAGGGGACCTAAATGTTTATACCCACCCATGGGAGATGGATAAGGGTGTCTAGATATAATGAAAAGACTAGATTACCCTAACCCTTAGGATTGTGACACGTGTCACCCTATTTATTTTTTATTTTTTTATTTTTTTATTAAAACTTTTTTTATTTTAAAAAATAACGACTCTTCAAAGACATTAGCGACTCTAGATTAACGACTATTCAAAGACAATAACGACTTTAAGGGTCGTCATGGTCGTATTCAATACTATTACGACCCTTTAATTCATTTATGCCATTAATGACTCTTTGAAGAAGATAACGACTCTTTTATAGGCAATAACGACTGTCCAAGAACGACACTTCAACGATAATGACGACTCTTATTAATGACTCTTTGAAGAAGATAACGACTCTTTTTAGACAATATATAACGACAGTCCAATAACGGCACTTCAAGGACAATAACGACCGTTTAGAGTCGTCATATTCATAATTAATTCCCTGACGACCCTTTAAAAACAATAAGACCCTGTAAAATCAATAACGACTCTACCATAACGACACCTAATAACGACTCTATGATAACGACATTTCATTGCAACAACGACCCTATAATAACGATACTTTAATACCATGACGAATTTTCACGCAAATATGGGCACAAAAAAAAAGATTAAACTCAAATTAAATAAAGTTAACACTAATTAAATAGGATCATCACTAATTAAATAAGGATAGATTAGCCATTACCTAAAATATTTGGATAAGGAGTTATTGAAATTAGGTTTGGGTGACCTTTTTTTGTCCAATAGTGTGAGGCCCCTAATTGGTATTAGGTTCGTTTTCACTGCCAACCAGCACTAATGCACCTTGTGTTGTGAATGAACCCAATATTCCTCGATCATTCCATTTCATTTTTGTTCTGTTTGTGTGCACATAATAACATTAATTTTTTTATTTTTAAATTTGAACTCTCCCAAATTTTTAGACCCTTGGGCCTATTCCTATGCACATGCCAAAAAAAGTTGTTTGGCATACCAGCTGGCATTGCAAACCAATTGTGCCACTATGGGAAAACCACGGAGCAACCGAGTTTCTAGCGAGAGTTATTGACTCCAGCGCTGGCGTTATAATCAATATCGCCAATGTTCGACTTTCTAACGCCTATAAATACTGCACCTTGTTCATATATCCTTCACACTCCCCTTCTCAACTTTTCTCTGCTCTTCTGTTCTAAAGAAATTATCTTTCGTTTTACTTCTAAAACAAATATGGAGAAAAGAAAAAGAAACAGAAGAGTCAAAGGATCTACTAGTACCCCAGCCAGTGGACTAAGTTTTGTTGTGGATAAAAATGATGAGTTTGATAATGTTAGACAAGTAGCCGGTGAAGGTATGTTCTCTAATCACCTATCTGACCATCCGGAGCGAGTTAATTCGGTAAATCTAAGAGATGGATGGTCTGAGTTCCATACGATTTTTCAGTTACTTCCCCCTGTTGTTCAAGAGAGAGTTAGAAGATATCCTTAGTGATATTTATATCATATACAACCTATAAACCACAAGACTCAAGGAGTTAAGGTTATATTAGAACGATGGTGGAAGACTACAAACACATTCTTTTTCAAGGACTTTGAATGCGGTAAGTCAGTTTTTTCTAGTAATTTAATTTTAAAATTATGTATTTTGTTTTATAAAAATCAACAAACTCTAATTATGAATAATTGTTGTTAATAGGAGTTACACCGATAGATTTGTACATGTTAACGGGAATTCCATGTGCTGGAAACTTACTTCCATTTAACAAACTAAATTGGTTATCAAAATTGTTAGAGCACTGCTCGGTCGAACTCGCAAGCGTTGCTATCTCAAGCTTGTTTGTCAAGTTTAGTTGCCAAAACTATAAGTCTTGATTTCTAGTCTACTTATAGCTAAGTCTCGGACTAGGATAGTAAGTGTAGTTGAGCTCTAGACTCCACGGCGTTCATCATGCAAATACGAAGAACTACTCAAGAAACTTTTGGATCTTCATCGACAAAAAGGTATGTGGAGACTTGAACTTATCTATCACTCAAAAGTCTATCTATTCTATCTCTTATCTTGAGACAAAAGTCGTATTGCTATATAGACTTCGATTATACACATTTTCTATTTCGAGCCGAGTTTATCTCGCTTATCTATTTCTCGAAATATGTGTTGGTAAGATTTCGCTTTGGCCAAGTTCATCTTTACTCGTGATGAAAGTCATGTAGATTGTTTCAATCTTTTGAAAATCTCTTTGATGAGAAATGGTGTGTGAATAACCGATGTATAGCATCCTCTAAGAATGTTTCAATGATTGAAATGAGAGTTTAACATATATAACCTTGAATGGATATAAACATTGTATATGAACTCATACTTGTGTAAGTCCAAAATCCTTGAACCAAAGTATGCGTACTTTACTAGTTTAGGATGTCCGGAGCTAAGTCCGCGTACCCCTACGCGTACTGCCAGAAGTTCACATCCCGTGAATTTCTGTTGGAGTTTGTGAACTAAAAACAAACTCAATCCGGGTACTTAAGTATGCGTACTTAAGTGGATTATTTTCTAAAAACGGTTTATTCGTGAACTAAGACATTTATAAATTAAGGAATGCAATCTTTGCAAACCGTGGCTGTAATGTTCATGAATCGATTCAAGTGAATCAAAATCGTTTTTGCTTTGATTGTGTCTTATATATTTCTATGAGATCTAAGCAATTGAACAACTCTCTAACTAGTTCTTTTGAGTCATTTGAACTAGTTATGGTGAAGATGAATAAGGTTGATATAAAAGTGCTCATATGGCTAACCATTGGTTAACTATTGTTGAACCAACTAGGTGTACACGTTTAGGTACGGTTACTCAAACCTAAATGAAGTTACATTTCATTTGTGTATAACAAGCTAAGTTCGATCTAACGGTTGAAAGATATTATCTTGAATCTAATCAGGTTTGCATCTAACGGTGAACATTGAATGCTTTGTTACCATGGTAACTTAGATTGCAAACCATAATTTGGAGACTATATAAAGGAGAACTCTAACAACTAGGAAACCTAATCCCAACACCTCCTGTGTGATACTAGTTGTATAAGCTAGAGTCGATTATCCTTTAACCTTAGGTTTCTATCGAGACCCTGTAGGTTAACGACTTAAAAACTTCATTGGGATTGTGAAGCCAGGCCCAACTATTTTCTCTATAGTTGCGTGATCTGATCTTGCTGTTTCTATCGTATTTGAGTACAATCGTAAGATTGGCTTGAGATTAATTTTTCTGATAGGCAAGATAGAAAAGTAGTCACAAACATCTTCGTCTCATCGTTTGTGATTCCACAATATATTGTTTCGCTAGTCGATTAAGATTATTGTGAGTTGATTGATATTTCTAGGCTGTTCTTTATGAATATAAGTCTTGTATATCAATTGGTTCCTATTCACCTTGATTTATCAAAAGACGGAACAAAACTTGTAGGTATTTCTGTGGGAGATAGATTTATCTATTCCTGTAGACTTTTCTGTGTGATACATGTTTTTGTATTAAAGTCTTCGACTTTGGGTCGTAGCAACTCTTAGTTGTGGGTGAGATCATCTAAGGGAATCAAGTGCGTAGTATCCTGCTAGGATCAGAGACGTAAGGAGAGAAACTGTACCTTGGATTAGTGTGAGATTTATTGGGGTTCAACTACAGTCCAGACTGAAGTTAGTTTGTAATAGGCTAGTGTCTGTAGCGGCTTAATACACAGTGTGTGTTCAATCTGGACTAGGTCCCGGGGGTTTTCTGCATTTGCGGTTTCCTAGTTAACAAAACTTATGGTGTCTGTGTTATTTCTTTTCCGCATTATATTTTGTTGTATAATTGAAATATCACAGGTTGTGCGTTGTATCGATCAATTGGTAAATCCAACCTTTGGTTGTTATTGAAATTGATTTATCCTTGAACATTGGTTTTTTGTACCGTTCAAGTTATTTCTCTTGTATTCAATCAGGCTCGCAGATGTCTATTTGTTTGAGTGAGGATTGAATTGAGAAATTGAGATATAACTCTTTGATATACTTTTTATTAAGATTAAGTCTAACTGTCTAGTTGATTCTCTTAAAAGTGTATTGGAGTTAGTCCATACAGATTGCTAAACGAAATAATGGGTGAGGTTGTTAGACCCCCGCTTTTTCAATTGGTATCAGAGCAGGCAAACACTTTTAATACCTCATAAGTCTGTGTTTGTAGCAATCTGACTCTATGGACAGAAGTGTTATCTCAATAAATTCACCACCAGATCCAGGGATTTCAGAATTCTCTTCCATGACTGATTTTGTAAAATCTGTAGAAGAAATTCTATGTAAACCCCTACCAGGTTTGAAATCCCTAGAAGTATTTTCAGGGCTTGAGAAAAGGCTTGAGAGTTTGTCTCTTGATGTTGAGTTATATCTCCAAAAAGAGCAAGAATCTCTTGATAAGCTAAATCAAGTTATGATGAATAATATTTATGTTGAGGTGGATATTGATGTGCTGATCAGTAAGAGCATTTCTCCTCCTCTGTGCAACCCAATTAGTTATAACAAACTAAACGGATTACAAGAGGAGTTTAAATCTCAGTCATCTGAGTATATCACTTCAAAGCATGAATCGATTTATTGCTCAACTCCTGATACTTCCTATCAAGATAGTAGTATTGTCTTCTTTTATGAAGAAGCTAGGACGTATCCTTTCGCCAAAAGAGTTTCCCTTCACATTACTAAAAACTATCTGCTAAAACTGTCTCTTAGAAGTTGGAAAACAAGAAATCAGAAACACAATTTTTTGAGGTTCTCTTGAAGTTCTGTGACAGACTTATAAAAACAGTTTCCTGGGTATTTTTCAACACTACAAGATGTAAGAGTTGTTGGAAAGAAACTCTCTCTTGGTGTCATGGTGTGAGTGGCTATTTGTTCTTGTAAGTTCTTAAAAGAATTGCTCATGAGAGTTTTGTTGAACTTTGCTTCAAACTCTCGTTCGTATTTTGTCTTGTAAAAATATGTAAAAAGGAAGGAAAAACAAACGTTCCCTCATCTGCACACATACGGTTCTTGTATTACGTGCCTGAACCTTGTTCCAGTACTGATTGATTCCAGTACCTGAATTAGTTTTGCCGGTTCAGGAACTGTTCAGTCGGTTGCACATAAAAAGAGAGAAATAACTCTTATTCTTTTCACCTTCATCTTCTCTTCGACAGTTCATGAACAAAAGAGAAAAACCTCTGGTTCAAAAACTCTTCATCACCCTTCTCTTGTTTCTTAACCATTTTTTGTTTGGTTTACATCATTGAACTCATAAGAAGATTTTGCACGGTGGGTCAAAAACCATTCTCGTTCTGGAACTCCACCATCAACAACAGTTCACGAACCAAGTAAGTTGTTCATCCTCTCTGCTGTGTCTACTCTCAAAAATGGCATCTAGAAAAAGGTTGAGTCGTGGTGAAAGTTCGGGTACTCAGTCTAATACTGCTAGTATAAGATTTGATAGTGATAATGAATTTGATGATGATGAAATTAGTTTAGACGTTCTACAACCCTTTTATGATCCTTCCCTTCAAATTAGCTTTACCAGTCTACTAGCTAGGAACAAATATGTCAAGTTTCTTAAAGGGAATTTTTTCACAGAAAGGGTTTATGATCGAACTGTTCAAGAACCTGAGTTTCATCAATTTATGGACCAATATGAATGGGGATATATTCATGACGGTCTTGGGTCATCCCATCCCGAGATGACCTGCCAGTTTTATGCTAACTTGCATGCAGCCAACAAAGAAAGCTGTTGTTTCAAAACAATAGTTGGAGGAATATCTTTTGAGGTAAATCGAGGAGTGATTGCATATCTGTTAAACCTATCACTGGATCGCTCTTTCCTTGTTCCTCAACCTGAGCATCTCAGAACAACTCAGAGTCATCTGTCTGAAATGTTACTAAATAAGAGTGAATCTTGGGCTGGCGGCAAGCTGTCTGTTGACAACATTAGCTTTCATTTGAAAGTTTTTAGCAAACTGGTTGTTGCTATTTTGCTGAGATTATTTGCTATCTCATCTCTGGAGAAGAGATTGATTTATGTGGCCTGATTATTCGTCAAATGATTCATATGGTGTCACATAAGAAAAATCTTGGGTTTCCTTGTCTTATCAGCAGAATTTACAGTCACTTTAAGATTCCTCCCATTGGTACTTGCACTGGACGAGCTACTCCTCTATCTAAGGCAGACATTAACAAAGTGAAGAAATCTGCCAATCCTGAAGTCGCTCGTCTTCTTCAAAAGAATGAGTGCTTGGAGAGACAATTGACTCATGCTGTGATAGTTTACCCTGACCTAGCTGAATTAATATCCAAGATTGCTGAGGACTTTTATCACAATCTGGATTAGTGTCTTTATCTTCATTTCTGTTTAAACTCCTTCTTATGTTATTTATGTTGAACTTCTTATGTTAAACTTGTTATGGGATATGTGAGTTTACGTCCGTGAACTATGATTGTCCCATACATGGTCAAAAGTTAAGTCCTTCATATGTCGATATGCAAGTATTGATAAAAGATTGAATGAACTTTTGACAAACAAAAGATAAGCCTATTATGTCATTATGCAAATATTGATGGAAGATATGATGAGTTTTTGTTTACAAAGATTAAGTCTATTATATGTCATTGTGCAAATAGTGATGAAGAATAGAATGAATCTTTGTTTATTCCGCAGTATTGATCTTCCCTGATCCATATTCTTATGTATATACTGTGCGGCTCCGTGAGCATTTCCGATTGAATTAATCATGGGTTCTCTTGTGGTTAATTCAGTTGAGGTTTTTTGGATACAAATTCATGTTTCATGTGATTTGTTAATGTCCAAAGAAATCCTTCTTTTCTCGTGAAAGTAAGTTCGCTCTTGTTGTTCTCTCGGGAATGACATTTTATGGGGGAGAGTTCTTAATTAAACTTGTGCTTAATTGCCAAATCTTTGTGGGGAGTGCGGCTGTGGAATATTATAGGGGTTATTGTTGGCGAGGAAAAATATTTTCACCTTCAAACACGAATCTGATGATAATACTGGTATTGATCGAGCTACTGCTTTGCACTCCACGTGAACAGTGTTTGGGGAGGTACCTGCAAAAAACCCTCCGATGCTTAAGTTAGCTTGAGTTTTTCATAGAGGTTTATGTAGAGAAGATTTCTTACCTTTCTAGGTTGTGAACCCATGTATTTATCTTACGAATTAGGGTCTTCCCCTAATCTCGAGGTGAGCATGAATCGTCTTAATTCGCCCTGCATGCCTCCTGGCATAAACTGCACTAATTGCCCTGCATGCCTCCTGGCGTTCTAGAACATTCCTTGTGTGACCTGGCTAGCAACCCTTCTTGATGTTTCCAGAAACTCTCTCTAGGGTTATGGAATTAGCTAAGCAAAATGGTGCAAAGGATTGGCCCAAACAAATGAGTGTAAATGCCAAGCCCAATAAGAATAATGTGCTCAAGCCCACAGTGGGGCGTATAAATCCGCAAGGCTAATCATCATGGTGAAGAAAAATCCAGCGAGCCATTGGCTTGGCTTGGCTCGGCTAACGACTCAGCTGACTGAGCTGACTCGGCTTGGCTAAGCGGGGCATAAGTATCCGGCAGTATTGAGCATTGGGGTGAAAACATCCAAAGAGCATGGGATTAAGATGCGCTGAGAAGGACAGGAACTGGGTCGGCCTCCGGGTAATGCCGCCAGCAATGGTCGGCCGGGAATCTGCTGCTGCTTCCTTCCGGCGCCCGGAAAAGATGACGCCGCCGGAGAAGACTGCCGTCGCCGGCAACTGCTGCTGCTGACGCAAGTGACGGAATATTATGACGGCATGAGGAATCTACTGATGGCGTCATAACCCTAACGGAATATGCCTGGAATATTCTAACGGTGTTATAATGGTAACGGTATATGCTCTCTGTACGACATAATATGCTGACGTCGTTATCACTTAACGGAATTTGATGATTTTTCAGCCACGTCACCTGCTGACTAAACTATATGCTGACGTGGCGACCAGAAATGATGACGTGGCACTTGTTACTGGCGTGTTATGTTGCCAAGGCACCCAAATGCTGATGTGGCACCACCTTGCTGATGTGGCATGCTGCGTGCCACCACCCTGCTGTCGTGGCAGTCGTTGGTTGGTCGTGCCTGATGATGTGGCACTGTTGACGTGGACCTTCTTTGCACTTATTTGGGTTGTTGCACATGAGCTTGTACATAGAGTGCTTCTAAGTTCTAAGGCCCAATTTGCCTATACTTGGTTAATATGAAGAGCATATTAGGCCCAAGTGAGCCTATTTTGTGTGTGAAATATTAGGGTACAAACATCGCCCCTCTTAATTCATAACTTGTTATGGGTTAAGAAGTTCGTGTTCCCTTAATCCACTTGCGACTGAACTTTGCGTTTTGGAGTGCTACACAACTCGCCCCCAAGCGTGTTGTTAGAGTGTTATGCAGCTCGCCCCCAAGTTGTAGTGGTTTGTGCTGAGGTGTTGCATATCTCGCCCCCAAGTGACTGAAGTGATATGCAACTCGCCTCCAGTATATAGTTGTGTCATGCTGCTCAATGCTCGCACAAGGGTGCACTTCCTTGCTGCATTTTGCTCGCGCATGGAATGAGAATTTGTGTAATCTTGAATTCGCGCAGGGGGGCAATCCTACTATTCAAGATGCGCGCAGAGTTCGAGATGTGTACATTTCCCCATGTCTTGGATAGGAGAAAATGTTCGCCACATTTGTTTGACGTCCCATATGATGGGGATATGCTTGGAATAGGGTAAAGATGCTCGAACTGTGCATTCACCCTATCTGTGAGGTGTTGGAGGAGTTGCTGACAGCAGACTCGAACTGTACTGCTTTGCCATTTAGGACTGACTGCGGATTCGAACCATCCGCAGCTGCTTATAATTAAACACGAACAATTCGATAGATTGTGGAATGCCAAAATAATATTGAATTAAATATCTGAATAGGAATGACAAGATAAGTACCTACTGCCCAACAACAGCTGCCTCGTTAAAACCTTTGCGTGGAAAACCCAGTGGGATAAAACCATCATAAAGGAAAAAGAGTGCAGCATAGCAGGATTTGAACGAAACTACTCCTATGCGAATTTAGCTAATGATAAAACTTCTTCAAGTGGAACGAATTCCATGGCTTCCACGGTTTTGAATCTTGAGTACCGTCGAGATTCTTCAGATAGTAAGAACCTCGAGATGCTGGCTTGTCCACTATGTACGGACCTTCCCAGTTTGCTCCGAGTTTTCCACAGTTTGGTTCCATTGTGGCTGCTCGAGTTTTCTTCAAGACATACTCTCCTGGTTTGAATGATCGTTCATTGACTTTACGATCATAGCCCAGCTTGATTGCCTGCTGGTATCGAACCAACTGTTACGGGGATTTTTCTATCTGCTCTTCCATCATCTCTTTATCCAAAGCCAGTATGCTGTCGTTTTTTCCAGATTTGACAGCACGAGTTTTGGTAGTCTTGAGATGTACCTCGGTGGGTATGTCTGCCTCTGTCCCATAAGCCAGTGTGAATGGGGAAAATCCAGTGGACCTTTTTGGGGTCGTTCGATAGGACCATAAGACTCCAGGGAACTCTTCTGTCCATTTCCCCTTCGCCTTCTCCAGTCTTTTCTTGAGATTGTCCATAATGATATGATTTGTTGCTTCTGCCTGCCCATTGCTTTGAGCATAATATGGAGCAGAAAAGTTGTGGCGAATGCTCAGATTCTTGCAGAATTCTTTGATCACTCCGGAATCGAACTGCTTTCCATTGTCTGACACCAACTCGTGTGGGATTCCAAATCTGCAGACGATGTTCTCCCATATGAACCTTTTTACATCATGCCTGGTAACATGTAACAATGCCACTGCTTCGACCCATTTGGTGAAATAATCAGTAACGGCTAGTACGAATTTAACGCCTCTAGGAGCTTTGGGAAATGGTCCGACTATGTCTAGTCCCCACTTAGCGAATGGCCAGGGACTTAAAACTGGATGCAATTCGTTGGCGGGTCTTATAGGAATTGGAGCGTGCTCTTGGCATGGCACACATTTCTGCGCGTATTCTTTAGCATCTTTCTGCATATATGGCCAGAAGTACCCCTGGGCAAGTATCATGTGCGCGAGACTGCGCCCTCCAGAATGGTTGACACATATCCCTTCATGAGTTTCCGCCAATATCTGTTGACCTTCTTCGACTGATATGCATCGCAAAAATGGCTCCAAAGCTACATGCTTGCGGTACAGCTGTTCCTCGATCATTGAATATCTCCAAGCATTCTTTTTCAATTTTGAAGCGAGATACTCGTCTTATGGGAGTTCACTGGTTGTCAAATACCGGATATATGGTTGACGCCAGTCTGAATCGTTTTCAGCAGGATTGCTTGAATCGTATGCCACTGGACTGTCAACATCCATACTGCTGTCAGCGTTTCCAATATCTTCCTGTACTGATGTAGTTACCCTCTCGCCCCCACTAGCATGTTCGAGAGCCAGAACAGAATGGCTGTCGGAGATGCTAGGTAATTTTTGGAAATCCACTACCACGAAACGAGTGGTGTCAGTGTCGACTGCAGAAGACAGATATGCTAAGGCATCTGCGTGCCTGTTTTCCAATCGCGATCGCTGCCCAATAGAGAACTGGTCGAATTCGTCTACCAATTCTCTCATACGATCTAAATATAAGGCCATCCTCTCTTCCTTGGCTCTGTAGGTCCCTAGAAACTGATTAACTACTAGCATAGAATCAGTTATCAGCTTCACGTTCTTCATATTTAACTGTTTGACAGCCTTTAAACCCAAACTACTTCATATTCAGCTTCATTATTGGATGCTCGAAAGCCCAATCTAGTTGCTTTCTCGATCCTTGAACCTTCGGGAGTAAGGATGACACACCCAACTCCAGCTCCACCAACATTTGATGACCCATCAGTAAACATGGTCCACAATGGCTCAGGTGTATCGAATTCCATTGCGGACTCGCCCCCAGTCTGATCAGTGGTTGACTCTATGGGTTTGAACAACTTCTCTTCTTCTCCGGCAACCGTTTCTATGTCGTCCACAGGAAAATCTGCTAATAGTGCATCCAGAGCGTGTCCCTTCTCTGCGGTTCTGGTTTCGTACTTGATTTCATATGCCCCCATAAAATTTGACCATATGGATAGTAGGCTGGAATCATCAGCACGTTCCAGGATTCTCTTAAGCGGATATTCAGAATACACTACGATCTGTCTCCCTTGGAAGTACGGTTTGAGGCGACGAGATGCGTGCAACAGTGCAAGCGCTATTTTTTCAATTTTTTTGTACCGCGTTTCCGCCCCCGTCAAAGACTTACAGACTCAAGTAATACCTCAGGCACACTAGACTCGAGTCCCAAGTTAGGGACTTCTAATAAAGATACTTGACCATTACTACCCCCAAAATTAGGGTAGTCAGTATTCTCAGACAAACCTCTAATTATTGCTTGAATTTCCGGATCCTCAGAGTGTTTAAAATAATCAAGAGCTTCTTCCAGTTCTCTACCCCCAAACTTAGAGTCATCATTACTCACAGAAAGACCTAACACTAGTGACTGAATTTATGGGTCTGTAGAGTCCTTGAAATATTCGAGAGCTTCTTCTAGTTCTAAAGTTTGATCATCTATCTTACCAAAGATAATTGTCTCATCAAATTCATCTAAAGAATCACCAAACAAAGTGTCGTCCCAATTATCCTGAACTAGATCCTGAACCAAAGTACTAATCATATTCACTTCCTCTAAATCATCAGAAGGTTGTCTAGTAACATTAAAGACATTTAGTTCAGGGGTCATATTACCAAAGGATATGTTCATAAGTCCGGTCCTACAGTTGATAACGGCATTAGATGTGGCTAAATATGGGCGACCTAAAATCACCGGTATTTGATTCTCTGGGTCAGGGACATGTTGTGTATCTAGGACTACAAAATCCACAGGATAAATAAACTTGTCGACCTCAATAAGAACATCTTCTATCACACCACGAGGAATTTTAACAGACCTATCAGCTAACTGCAGTGTTATCTTGCTGGGTTTCAATTCACCAAGTCCCAGTTGTAAGTACACATGGTACGGAAGTAAGTTCACACTAGCTCCTAAGTCAAGTAAAGCTTTTTCTACCCTGTGTTTTCCTATCGTGCAAGCAATGGTAGGGGCACCCGGGTCTTTATACTTAGGAGTTGTGGTGTTCTGAATGATCGAACTTACATGACAGGCTAAAAAGGATTTTTTAGGGACACTAAGCTTTTTCTTTCGCGTACACATATCCTTGAGGAACTTGGCATAAGCTGGAAGTTGCCTAATTGCTTCTAGTAACGGAAGGTTTATGGTAACTTTCTTAAAAACCTCCATAATGTCATTAAAGTTGGATTCATTCTTTGTTGGTACTAGTAGCTATGGAAATGGGGCTCTAGGAATAAAATAGGGCTTCTCAGGAACCGAACTGACATCATCAGAGATTTTATCAGTCTCCTCAGCTATGGATGGTCCTGAGGGGTGAACTACAGTTTGCTCACTTTCGGGCATGTTTACCTTATTGTCTTCAACTCTACCACTCCTAAGGGTTCTAATAGCATTCAATTGATTCGATGGTTTTGTACCTACTTCATGAACTCCTCTAGGATTGGGTTGTGTTTGACTAGGAAACCTACCTTTTTCTCTCAAAGACTCATTTATCAGACCTACCTGGGTTTTTAACTCGGAAATAGCCTGACTATTTTCTTGTCCTATCTTGTTACTAGCTTGTAGACTTAGTTCTACTGATTGCTGAAATTTTGCAGTTTGCTGAGTTAACAACACGAGAGACTCCTCTAGGCTTAGGATTTTCTTATCCGAATGATTCTGAAATTGAGCTTGTCCCGAAGGATTCTTAGCATAACTAAAACCTGGGGGAGCATTAGAGTTACTAAACTGACCTTGATTCTGGTCCTTAGACCATGCAAGGTTCGGATGGTTTCTCCACCCAGGATTATAGGTTTCTGAATATGGGTCAAATTTCTGACGATTCTCGAGTCTAGTGTTATTATAAAGAGCATTGGCTTGCTCTTCATTATTATGGCCTTACAAAAAAGGCTCTAATCTACCACTAGTGTGACCCATTTCTAAAGCTTCTAACCTTTTAGCTATCGCTGCAATCTTGGCATCTGATTCATAGCCTCCTTCTACCCTATTAACGTTTCCTCTGCTTAGAAAAATTGTTTTCCGGGGTTCCCTACTATTTTCCCATTGTTGGGTATTTTCGGCGGCTTCATTCAAAAATGCCATTGCCGCATCAACAGTTTGGTTCTCAAACCCACCTGTACACAGAGCTTCAACCGTGGTTATTGTGGAATAATCTAAACCCTCATAAAGGATCTGAACTAGCCTAACCTTTTCTAAACCATGGTGAGTACATTGTGTTAACAAATCATTGAACCTTTCCAAATACCTATACAAAGATTCTCCCTCTTGTTGTGAGAATGTGCAGATTTGCGTCCTAATTGACGATGTTTTGTTCCTAGGGAAAAACTTATTGAAAAAGGCAGATGTAAGTTGTTCATATGTTTCGATTGACTCAGAAGTCAAACTATACATCCATGATTTGGATTTATCTTTTAGGGAAAAGGGAAATAACCTAAGTTTAAAAGCATCATCATCTAAGCCTCTAATTCTTAGGGTACTGCAAATTTCTTTAAAATCCCTAACATGGAAATAAGGGTTTTCATTTTCTTTCCCTAAAAAGATTGGGAGCATCTGTATGGTCTCAGGTTTAAGCTCATAATTGGCTTATGTGTCAGCTAACTTAATACACGAAGGACGAGTAGTCCTAGTCGGATTAAACAAAGCTTTCAAAGTAGCCATTTCTGGTACTATCGGAGTATTAGGGATTCTCTCTTCAAGAGAATGTTCAAAACAGGACTCTCCGAAAATTGGACTTTCTAGATTATGGTAATCGAGACGCTTAGAACTGCTAGGTTTTTCTTTAACAAATCTACCTAGGGCGTCTCTTTTACGTTCAGGCATACAAGAGTTTCCAAATTGGAAGGGTGAGCAATCACAAATCAAGGACGACTCAACCAAATCAACCCTATTGATTTCTAGCAAACAAAAAGCATGGTGGCTCCACTTAGATTGTTTCTAGACCAGCTTCTACTCTTCCAAGAGGCAACTGGGTAAAATTTTAGCAAACCTCGTAGGACTATCCGAACAAAGTAAGTCGAAGAGAAGTAGGAGAAGCTCAGAGGAGCTTTGATACCCCCACCTCTTTGGCAACGCTTCCCTGGGTTACAAGGATGCTCTAATCGACTTACAGTAATCTTCCTGAACTTTGAGTTAGGCTAACAAGATACCCAATACGATCCTTTTGAACGACTTTCCTATAAGCTCGTTACCCTATCGGTCTCGTTCTAGTCAATATTTTAAGATTGGGTTCGCGTTCGGTATCGTTTCCTAAGGCGGGCAAGAAGAGAACGGTGATGAAATCCGAACCCTTATCTTGTATGGCCAGGCCTTGCCCTTTACTAGAAAAATAACTGTCCATATTCAGATCCTCAGCAGATATGCACCTTAAGGAATACAGTAACTCGCTGACAGGGGATTCGCGAGTGTTCAGAATCTTACCTCCCGTTCCAGACGGGGGATGAATCGGTTGTAGTCGACTCGGGCCACTGACTCCTGTGTCAGTGTACGAACCTAAGGTGTAGAGACAATATCGTAATTGTCCTCCTTCTCTGCAAACAGTTTTTTTTTAATATATATTTAAGGATACCCTTCCGTAGGGTATATAAAAATAAAAAATAAAAATAGTGTCCAAAGTCCCAAAAAGTCCAAAAAAAAAAAAAATAATAAAAAAAAAAAAAAAAGAAACCCTAATACAATTTTTTTCTTTTTTCTAAAAAAATAAACTAAACCCTAAAAAATAAAAAAAATAAACTAAAAAATAACTAAATAACTAAATAAAATTATCTTCTTTTCCGTTCTTTTCGCTTTAATCTTTTGCTCCAAGTCTTTACGAAATCACCAAACTCCTTGGCTCAATTTTTTTCTTTACGTTCCAAAACCTGTAGACAAAAGACAAATACCCCAAAACGTAAAATAGAACAAAAATAAATAAAAATAAAAATAAATCTAAAACCCTAAAAACAAGTCCGCGTCGGCGGCGCCAAAAATTGATGTGAATTTTAAGTTGTTGTAAAAAGTGATAAGTAGAGTTCGTTCAACTCGGGCTTGTGAAGGATTTTCGAAAATTAAATAAAGTTGTTTCAACAATAATAAGAAAACACCGAGACTCTGGATTCCACCAATAACCAATTAAGTGATATAATCTAATCAATATTCATGCAACTCTTTACGTTTAAAGTGATTCTAATATTTTGCAAAAGTAGATTTTTGGAATAACAAGTGTATTTCGAAAGCATAGAATATCAAAAACATAAGTCTAAGCATAATCTATCAAGAGAAATCACAATTGTTTAAGAAAAATCATTCAATCAATTCTCAATCAAAGCAAATAATCATATAAGAAATTGCAAAAATAATTAAAATAGAATTATACCACTTTTCATGGAACAATGGCTTCCTCCGTCGCCTCGGCTAAGGGGTTTAGCTCCTCATATTAATCACTTGCTCAAAGTACATATTTATAGCTCAAAAGTTGATTAAAAGAGTAAAAGAATACACTGTAGTCGCTGAAAGTCTAAAACAGAAGACTGAATCGTTGCTGAAAGGCTTTCCGTGACTGCAGGAAACTGTTTGTAAACGATACTCAGCTGCTGCTGTTGAACTACGATATTCGTCTGCGACGGTTCAGTGAGGGTCGTATGTTCTTCTTTGTCTTCTCCGGCAACAGCAGCAGCAGCAGAACGCGTTTTCCTGCAAGTTGATTTTTTCGGCTCTGTGGTGTTCTAAACTTCCCCTAAAGTCTTTTAAAGTGTTTCTCCCCTTCCTTGGACTCTCTAGAGCTTATATATCCCTCACAGGTCGGTTTAAACTCGATCAAAATCTCTTTTTCTTCCACCAAAAGTCTCGGACTTTTTTTTCTCTTTTTTTCCTCTTCTACACGTCTCTAGAAATGATATTATCGGTTAGATGATAGAATCAAATAACTAGGATATCTTTTCTCCAATTCTTCACGTTTGTTTCCAAGAATAAACCAATAAGTTGCCCGTAATAAAAAAAAATCTGTTTTCGCCAAATCACTAAAAATAAGAGGATTTGATCCCTCTTTTTAACTCCAAAACACGTCACATTCCTTGTTTAATCATATCAAGCCCATACTAATCCAAAACATCCAAAAATATCCGAAAGAACCCATCCAAAAATCGATCCAAAACTTGCCAGGAAGTTACGCAAGCGACATTTGGTTTTCCCGCCAAAAATGAAATTCAAACGAAGGGGATGACCTCTCCTTATCCAGACCAGGGGTGCGAATAGAAAGTGGATACCTCTTAGTAATTTGGGTGCCCCTTAGTAATTTTCTCCCATAAGCGCAAAAACCACTTTTCGAGCTAATTTCGCCGCAAAAGCCCATTTTTCCAAAAACACCTACAAAGGGATAAAATGCCAAAATTAGTACAAAAATGAGTACTAACATTATACACAAAAGAGATGAAAATAGACACATAAATGCGTCTATCACGAAGTAAACTGGCTTTTCATGTGGATCAGTAACAAACAGCACTGCACTTACAGCGTTCTCCGTTGCAGCCAGATAAACTCCTACAGGTTGTCCAGTCTTTGGACTCACCAATATTGGGGGGGTTGATAAATACTGTTTGATTTCATCGAAAGCTCTTTCGCATTCATCCGTCCAACCAAAGTTCATTACTTTCTTCAAAACGTCGAAAAAGGGCTTGAATCGATTGGACGACCGTGAAATGAAACGATTTAACGCTGCTAATCGTCCCGCTAGCTTATGGACCTCTTTCTTCATTCTTGGGGATGGCATTTCTCTAATGGCTCTAATCTGTTCTGGATTCGCCTCGATTCCTCTGTGCGTCATTAGGTATCCAAGGAATTTTCCTGAGGATAACCCGAATGAACATTTTGCTGGATTTAGCTTCGTACAGTATCTCCTCAAGATATCAAATGTTTTCTGTAAATCGAGAAAATGGGACTCCTTTTGCTCGGATTTGACTACCATATCATCGATGTATACTTCCATCGTCTTCCCAATCAGATCTTTGAACATATCGTCCACCAAATGTTAGTAGGTTGCTCCTGCGTTCTTTAGCCTGAACGGCATCACAGTATAGCAGTAAACTCCTCTGTCAGTCACAAAGGCAGTATGCTCTTGATCTTCCTCGAACAAAGGTATTTGGTTATACCCAGAAAAACAGTCCATGAACGACAGTCTCCCGTACCCTGAGGTTGCATCCACCAAATCTCTTATCCGTGGAAGCGGGTACGGATCACTTGGACATGCTTTATTTAAATCGGTAAAATCGATACAGACACGAATTTTACCTTTCTTCTTTGGGACAGGTACGACATTGGACAGCCAGCGAGGATACTGTACTGGTCGAATAAATCCTGCCTCTAACAGCTTCTCGACTTCTATAGCAACTCCATCTTTTTTGATTTGCGCCATATTCCTGATTTTCTGGCGAACTGGATGAAATTTCTCATCGATATTTAGCTTGTGGCAGGCTACGTCCGGATCTATCCCAGGCATTTCAGCAAAACTCCATGCGAAAACATCAACGTTTGCCCTTAACAATGTAATCAAACCATCGCGTTCGTGTGCAGGTAGATCTGCTCCTACGAACGTGGTTTTGTGCTTCACATCCCCAATCTGGACATCGATCAGTTTCTTAACTGTTGGAGGTTCAGCCGCGTCCTCTCCCATATATGATTCTGGAGGGAGAGGATTCTGTAATTGCTATTTTTGTTCAACTCGTAGGATTTGGTTCCCGCTAACTTCTGATTTCCTGTATTCATCCATAACATTCTCATGACACTTGTGGGCGGCCATATGGTCGCTTCTAACCTTCACAACCCCTTCAGGGGTAATAAAATTCAGGCATTGATGATATGAGGATGTGACTGCACCGATCGCATGCATCCAGTCTCGTCCAACGATCGCATTATAGGGAGCTCGACAATCCAGCAGCAAGAAACTGCCTAGAACGGACTTGTCAGCCACTGTTATTGGCATCTTTACTTTCCCAATCTCTTTTGTTACTTCGCCGCTGAAGCCGATAATTGGATTTTCATCCTCCTCGATCAAGTCGTGTGAGAGATTCATAGAGGAAAAAAGCTCCCGAAAACAGCACGCTCACTAAGATTTTCGTATCCACTAGAATACGGTGTACGCGAAACATGCTAATCCAAGCTGTTATAACGATAGCATCATTGTGGGGAGCATATACACCTATCATGTCTGCTTCAGAGAACTCGATCTTTGTGCATCCAAGTTCCCGAATTTATGCTCCATTTCCACTGACAAAATCGATGTGATTTGTCACGTACCATTCCTTTAACTGCCTGAGCTTTCTCCTGGTCTCATCTTCCGATGCCCGCCTGGTCATTGAATGGATCCTAGTACGACTGACATTAATCACATGTGTTGTTCCAAATTGTCCAGGGCCTTTCCCAAAATCCTTTTTCACGTACTCTTGTATCTTTCCAGCGTCTATCATTCGCTGGAATTTGATCTGTAAAGAGCGGCAATTCTAAGTCTTGTGACCATGGTCTTTATGATAATTGCAGTATTTGCTCTTATCACGTTTATCACGTGTCTCCGCTGGAAAAGGCCGAGGGGGGCTCAAATCCTTGCTCATTTTCTCATACAACTCTGTAATCCGTATGTTCAACGGTGTCAGCTTCATATCATGATATTTCTGATATCCAGTTTCCATTCGTTCCCCTTGATTTTTCTCTCGAACTTCACCTCGATCGTTATGCTGTCCACTCGAACGGTTCTTTAACTTATCTTTCTTCCCATCATTTGGATGATTGGATGATCTGTTAACTTCTCTTGTCTCCCGAGCTTTGGAATCATCCTTCACTCGAGCGTATTCTTCTGCTCGGTCATACAGTTCTTCCAGAGTCTTTGGTGGTCTCTTGACCAAGGAACCGTACATACCTCTTTGATCGTGCTGGTATGCCTGTTTGTAAGCTGCGGTGATGACATGGTCGTTGGCACCGTCCACATCGGCTAACTCTTGCTTGAAGCGTCGAGTAAACTGTCTGATGCTTTACTCCTTTCGAATTCCTAGAAAGAACAATGCGTGGCATCCCTTCTGATCACGTCTGTTGTATTTATAGTGAGAGTAAAATTTGTCAACCAGCCTATGGTAGGTCCCGATCGACTGCGCCGGGAGCTGATTGACAACGTTATTGCTCCACCAGTCAGCGACTGTGGAAATATCTTGCACATCAACTCATCGATGTACTACCACAGAGTCATGGCAGTTTCATAGTGTAAAACATGCTGATCTGGATCATCTGTTTTCTCATCGAATTCTGGCAGCTTGGGAACTTGAAAATTCATTGGCGGCCGGAATTCTCTGATATTCAGTTTGAAAGGAGCTCATGTGGCTCGACGCAACCTGTCTATCCTTTCTTCTCTGGAGCACTTTTTCGACATTACTCTCTCGATCATTTTGCAAAGGCGAGCATCTGTAATTGCACTTACGCCGCCATCAGAGGTACTGTCTTCTTGATCATAGTCCTGATCCTCTGGGATATCAACTTTAGATCTCATTCTTTTCCTTTGGGGTCCAGTGGACGATCTTCCATCTATGTCTTGCTCCGAACGAGCATAGTAACAGTGCGAAATTTCTCTCTCATCGTGCCGATCTCGAAACTCATCTTTATCGTTCCTGAGACGTTTCGAGCTAGTGGTAGTCCTGGCCGCACTCTGCTGAGTTGTAGTTGGACGTGCTCGGGTTCCAGCTCGTCGGGCTCATACACGCCTTCGTCTAGGTAGATCTCCAGTGACCAACAAATTTTTCTATGGTCTATCGAGATCGATTATTTCTCTATTTTGATCTTCACCTTGTGGGTTAACTCGACTTCCAAGGAGCTCCCATACAGACCGACCCCTCTGGTTGTTCAGACTACCAGTCCTTGGTTGAGACCGGTTCTCACGTTCCAATCTCAGGAGAGCATTCTCTTTCTCCAACTCGTTCAGCTGATAGCGCAACAGTTCTTCCTCTGTACTAGGAGTCGCGGTTCGTCCGTCTTGCTGGTCCTGTCGATCGTTATTCCTCCTTCACGGGATGCCGAATTCATGCCTTCTGTTTACTTGATCTCGCGGGTTTTCTCCATCATGCATGGAGTCAACATCAATTCCTTCGTTTTCGATCATTAGTTGTTTTTCGATTCTCCGATTATTCAGATCTGGGGTTCGAACAAGATCTCGATCTCGACCACGATCTGGGGTTCTGTCTCGAACCGGATTTTGACCCTGTCTGTTTCTAGTGGGTACTGCTGGTGCTGAATGAACCTCAATCTCGTTCCTTTCAGCTTCTCGTCTCCTACGCTGTTGAGAATTGCTAATGGAATCAACCCTTCGCGCAGTTTGTTTTACTACTGCCATAACTCGATTTGGTAAAACACGAATATCTTTTCTCGATTCCCCTTAGTCAGCGCCAATGTTGGCGAGGCAAAATATTTTCACCTCCAAACACGAATTTGATGATAATACTGGTATTTATCGAGCTGCTGCTTTGCTCTCCACGTGAACAGTGTTTGGGGAGGTACCTGCAAAAAACCCTCCGATGCTTAAGTTAGCTTGAGTTTTTCACAGGGGTTTGTTGATAAGCACGTAAGTGTGACGCATTTTCACCCATAACTACATTATCTAGGACTCATTTTATTTCTAATAAAGTTGTTTTAAGTCTTTTCTAGGGAATAAGCTCTTGCGGCAAAATTGGCTCGAAAAGTGGTGTTTTACACCCCAGGATAGAGTACTAAAGGCACCCCAAAAATGCACCGGAAGCACCCCAAAAATGTGTCGGAGGAACCCCGGAAAAATTACTATCTACGCCCAAAAATTACTATTTGCACCTCATAAGACAAGTGCTAAAGGGACACCCGTGCAGGATTAGGGGGAGGACATCTTCTTCTCAAATTCAAAAAATTAATTTTTCCGGGAAAACGTTTCTCTTCACTGGCAGAATTTCGATCGGATGTTTGGACGTGATTTAGTGAGATTCAATCCCTGAAACTTAGTTGGTAGACGTGATATGACTATAGAAAGCTGGTATGGGTGTTGTTTCCGATCAAATTTGGCTTAATAACGTGTTTCAATCCAAAACATTGGACACAAGTTTTCACGGGTTCAAGTGAATTTGACACGAGTTTGAGGCGTGTAATGCATGAGTTTCGAGTGTGTTGCACTACAGAGATGCGTGAAGAAGATAAATAAGGAAGGTTGACAGCTGAGAACGAGTGGAAGATAAAAAAATGGAAATTTTGGTCGTGGAGAATAATATTGATAAATGAAGATTATTTGGGAGATATGGCCGGATTAAAGGAGGATTAGGAGTATAAATAGATTGCTCCAGGTACAAGGAAGGGGTGTCGAGAGTTTGGGGACTTTAGGAGGGCTGAGGAGTGAGAAATCAAGACGAACAGCAAGCTTCCTGCTGTTGTTTTCTGCTGGTGCAGGGAAGAAGAAGCTGAAGAACATTGACCCACACCGAACAGTCGCAAAGAAGTATCGTTCTTCAACAGCAGACCACAATTATCGTTTATAAACAGCACCTGATTGTAACGGTGACTTCTGTAACGACCATTAACTGTTGCAGATTCGCTGTATTATTATTTCTCTTCAATAAAAACACCTTTTGAGCTATGTTACTATCTTTTGAGTGTGTTTTGAGCATGAAGAGCTAAACCCCAACACTGGGACGACGGAGGAGGCCGAATTTCATACATGGGTAAATTTATTTTATTCTTTTTTATGACTTTTGCACTAATATTAATTGAAATATGATTTGATTTAATTAGTTGTCATTTGATTAGATGGGTCATGCTTAGCTTAGGTGATTTGATGTCCCATGCTTAACATTTACATCTAATGTTTTGAGAATCTACCTTGGAAAAAATAGAGTCCATGTTTATATTTCTTGAGCTAAAATTGTTGAGAAAAAATAAGTGAACCTTATGTTATAAGGATTGGCTAAATCCTTAGTCCCAGTACCTCTTGCACCATTTGTAATATTATTGTATATTTTTATTAAATTTAAAAAACTCGAATCTTCACAAGTCTCAGCGAACCTTTTACTACAACAAAGTTGAAATCTCATCATTTGTGTAGAGAAGATTGCTTACCTTTCTAGGTTGTGAACCCCTGTATTTATCTTACGAATTAGGGTCTTCCCCTAATCTCGAGGTGAGCATGAATCGTCTTAATTCGCCCTGCATGCCTCCTGGCATAAACTGCACTAATTTCCCTGCATGCCTCCTGGCATTCTAGAACATTCCCTGTGTGACCTGGCTAGCAACCCTTCTTGATGTTTCCAGAAACTCTCTCTAGGGTTATGGAATTAGCTAAGCAAAATGGTGCAAAGGATTGGCCCAAACAAATGAGTGTAAATGCCAAGCCAAATAAGAATAATGTGATCAAGCCCACGGTGGGGCGTATAAATACGCAAGGCTAATCATCATGGGGAAGAAAAATCCAACGATCCATTGGCTTGGCTCGGCTAACGACTCAGCTGACTGAGCCGACTCGGCTTGGCTAAGCGGGGCATAGGTATCCGGCAGTATTGAGCATTGGGGTGAAAACATCCGAGGAGCATGGGATTAAGCTGCGCCGAGAAGGACAGGAACTGGGTCGTCCGCCGGGTGAGGCCGTCGGGTAATGCCGCCAGCAATGGCCGGCTAAGAATCTGCTGCTGCTTCCTTCCGGCACCGGAGAAGATGACGCCGCCGGAGAAGATTGTCGTCGCCGGCAACTGCTGCTGCTGACGCAAGTGACGGAATATTCTGACGGCGTAAGGAATCTACTGACGGCGTCATAACCCTGACTGAATATGCCTGGAATATTCTAACGGTGTTACAACGGTAACGGTATATGCTCTCTGTACGACAGAATATGCTGACGCCGTTATCACTTAACGGAATTTGATGATTGTTCAGCCACGTCAACTGCTGACTGAACTATATGCTGACATGGCGACCAGAAATGATGACGTGGCACTTGTTGCTGATGTGTTATGTTGCCAAGGAACCCAAATACTGACGTGGCACCACCCTGCTGATGTGTCACGCTGATGTGGCATGCTGACGTGCCACCACCCTGCTGTCGTGGCAGTCGTTGGTTGGTCATGCCTGATAATGTGGCACTGTTGACGTGGACCTTCTTTGCACTTATTTGGGTTGTTGCACATGGGCTTGTACATAGAGTTCTTCTAAGTTCTAAGGCCCAATTTGCCTATACTTGGTTAATATGAAGAGCATATTAGGCCCAAGTGAGCATATTTTGTGTGTGAAATATTAGGGTACAAACAGTTATCTTTGTATCTTTATAAACTCCTTGATTAATGCATTTAGTTTCGACTATATGATTGCATCTAAAAAAAGTTGATATGTACTTTCTTTTGGTCATGAAGCGTCTCTATGGAAATTTCATTAGGATCCCACTAGTTTTCGTACCTTTGCCAATTTTATTGACAAAAAGGGGGAGAATTAATGTGTAGTTCACACTACAAATACATATGGTTTTTCGGATCATTATGTAAGGGGGAGTGGTTTTCATGTGAGATGAAGTATTGACTAAGGGGGAGTGATACATATCACCATAGTATTATTGTCAGAGTTGTGATACAATTGAACTTTGATGTTGTGTAATAATATTATGACATTGTGTAACAATGATTGAGAGCTTTTGTTTTCTCATTGTTATGCCTACGGATCTTCAACAACGGTGATGCTGATTTGAATATCTTTGGAATCATTGGAGTACTTGGAAGTGACGAGATTTCGAGTAATGTTGAAGAACCAAGGAGATCATGCATGTGGATGAGAAGCTGCAAAGTTTATTTATTTTGTATTCCATATGTATTGATAGTTTTGTACTAAAATTTACAAAGGGGGAGATTGTTAGAGCACTGCTCAGTCGAACTCGCAAGCGTTGCTATCTCAAGCTTGTTTGTCAAGTTTACTTGCCAAAACTATAAGTCTTGATTTCTAGTCTACTTGTAGCTAAGTCTCGGACTAGGATAGTAAGTGTAGTTGAGCTCTAGATTCCACGGCGTTCATCATGCAAAGACGAAGAACTACTCAAGGAACTTGTGGATCTTCATCGACAAAAAGGTATGTGGAGACTTGAACTTATCTATCACTCAAAAGTCTATCTATTCTATCTCCTATCTTGAGACAAAAGTCGTATTGCTATATAGACTTCGATTATACACATTTTCTATTTTGAGCCGAGTTTATCTCGCTTATCTATTTCTCGAAATATGTGTTGGTAAGCTTTCGCTTTGGCAGAGTTCATCTTTACTCATGACGAAAGTCATGTTGATTGTTTCAATCTTTTGAAAATCGCTTTGATGAAAGATAGTGTGTGAATAACCGATATATAACATCCTCTAAGAATGTTTCAATGATTCAAATGAGAGTTTAGAATGTATATAACCTTGAATGGATATAAACATTGTATGTGAACTCATATTTGTGTAAGTCCAAAATCCTTGAACCAAAGTATGCGTGCTTTACTGGTTTAGGATGTCCGGAGCTAAGTCCGCGTACCCCTACACGTACTGCCAGAAGTTCACATCCCGTGAATTTCTGCTGGAGTTTGTGAACTAAAAACAAGCTCAATCCGGGTAATTAAGTATGTGTACCGGTATGCGTACTTAAGTGGGTTATTTTCTAAAAACGGTTTATTCGTGAACTAAGACATTTATAAATTAAGGAATACACTCATTGCAAACCATGGCTATAATGTTCATGAATCGATTCGAGTGAATCAAAATCGTTTTTGCTTCGATTGTGTCTTATATACTTCTATGAGATCTAAGCAATTGAACAACTCTCTAACTAGTTCTTTTGAGTCATTTGAACTAGTTATGGTGAAGATGAATAAGGTTGATATGAAAGTGCTCATATGGCTAACCATTGGTTAACTATTGTTGAACCAACTAGGTATACACGTTTAGGTACGGTTACTCAAACCTAAATGAAGTTACATTTCATTTGTGTATAACAAGCTAAGTTCGATCTAACGGTTGAAAGATATTAGCTTGAATCTAATCAGGTTTTCATCTAACGGTGAATATTGAATGCTTTGTTACCAATGTAACTTAGATTGCAAACCCTGATTTGGAGACTATATAAAGGAGAAGTCTAGCAACTGGGAAACCTAATCCCCACACCTCCTGTGTGATACTAGTTGTATAAGCTAGAGTCGATTCTCCTTTAACCTTAGGTTTCTATCGAGACCCTGTAGGTTAACGACTTAAAGACTTCATTGGGATTGTGAAGCCAGGCCCAACTATTTTCTCTGTAGTTGCGTGATATGATCTTGTTGTTTCTATCGTATTTGAGTACAATCGTAAGATTGGCTTGAGATTAATTTCTCTGATAGGCAAGATAGAAAAGTAGTCACAAACACCTTCGTCTCATCGTTTGTGATTCCACAATATCTTGTTTCGCTAGTCGATTAAGATTATTGTGAGGTGATTGATATTTCTAGGCTGTTCTTCGGGAATATAAGTCTGGTATATCAATTGGTTCCTGTTCACCTTGACTTATCAAAAGACGGAACAAAACTTGTAGGTATTTCTGTGGGAGACAGATTTATCTATTCCTGTAGACTTTTCTGTGTGATACAGATTTGTTTATTAAAGTCTTCGACTTTGGGTCGTAGCAACTCTTAGTTGTGGGTGAGATCAGCTAAGGGAATCAAGTGTGTAGTATCCTGCTGGGATCAGAGATGCAAGGAGCGCAACTGTACCTTGGATTAGTGTGAGATTGATTGGGGTTCAACTACAGTCCAGACCGAAGTTAGTTTGTAGTAGGCTAGTGTCTGTAGCGTCTTAATACAGTGTGTGTTCAATCTGGACTAGGTCCCGAGGTTTTTCTGCATTTGCGGATTCCTCATTAACAAAACCTCTGGTGTCTGTGTTATTTCTTTTCCGTATTATATTTTTTTATATAATTGAAATATCACAGGTTGTGCGTTGTATCGATCAATTGGTAAATCCAACCTTTGGTTGTTGATTGAAATTGATTGATCCTTGAACATTGGTCTTTGGTACCGTTCAAGTTATTTCTCTTGTATGCAATTAGGCTCACAGATGTCTATTTGTTTGAGTGAGGATTGAATTTGAGAAATTGAGATATAACTCTTTGATATACTTTTTATTAAGATTGAGTCTGACTGTCTAGTTGATTCTCTTAAAAGTATATTGGAGTTAGTCCATACAGATTGCTAAGAGAAATATTGGGTGAGGTTGTTAGACCCCCGCTTTTTCAAGAAGATAAATGGAAACAAAGACTTCCTTTGTTTGAGTGAGGATTGAATTGAGAAATTGAGATATAACTCTTTGATATACTTTTTATTAAGATTGAGTCTGACTGTCTAGTTGATTCTCTTAAAAGTATATTGGAGTTAGTCCATACAGATTGCTAAGCGAAATATTGGGTGAGGTTGTTAGACCCCCGCTTTTTCAATAAGATAAATGGAAACAAAGACTTCCTTTATACTCAAATGAATTAGAAGGAAATGATACATATAGACAAATAAAAGTGCATGGGTTAAAAGTGGCTGGGTTGAAAAGTTTTTTGAAGCGTTATGCTAGGAAAATGGATGAAAACAGGGTAGATGGTAATCAATATTTGTTCCCTGACCATTATGAGGAGCTCGAACGTCTGTTTGTATTGTGGATGCCATGCCAATGTCTATTTCCAAATGCTAGCTCAGTGGTGTTAATTGGGTTTCTCGAAGCATTAGAAGATTTAGAGCAAGCACCAACATATGATTGGGGGTCTCCGATTTTATCAGAGATTTACATGTCCCTCGGTGATTGCTCGACGTGTGTCAAAGATAGTTTTAATGCTTTTTGGGGAGTTCTGGAGGTAAGAACCAATATTTTTCACACTATTTGTTTGTTATTTTCACATGGAAAATTTAGTAACCAATAATGTTATTATTTTCAGTATTGGTGGTATACATGGTTCCGTGTTTCAGAACCTTCTCTTAAGAATCATAACAATGTTTTTCTGGTCATACTAAAGTACGATTCCGAGAATTGGCAACGAGAACATATTGAAGATGGTCAACATACTACTATTGTTCATAAGATTCAGCAGTTGTGTAGAACAAGCCTTAACCTTGTCTCCCATCCGAATGAAGCAATACCTGAGTTCGAAGAAGAACAAGCTCAGAGAATGGTACAGCTAATCCTCAAAAGGATCGTGTTATACAGCCCTATTTCTGAAAAGGGTGTTTGATATTATGGTGAAAGACAACTTCTTCAGTTGCAGAGAAGATCAGTGATAGCCGTCAACCCCTATCCAAGTTCAGAGGTTTCTGAAGACGACTACTTGAAATTGATAAGGGAAGGTCATCATTGGTAAGAAGCTAATGAATTGATCCAGGAGCCAATGGACAGAAATGAATACCTATTATGGTTTAACACTATTTTCAATCCCAATATTGCTATGGCGCCGCAAAGTTTGGGTCGGATGGATTTCCCAGCTTTAGGTAGGATGTCACTTGCCGATGAATTTCTCCCTTCCCAATCTCCACCAGCGACGGGTATCCTTCTCAAAGTTCATCGTCAACTATGCCACCATTTTCTTAGGAGGTACAGACTATATCCACCACATCTGGACAGATTGTTACTTATCCAATTACTTCCAGTGCACTTGATCGGACTTATCCATACTAGGGGGTCAATGATGCAGAGTTGCAGTATCAGACCCAGTTGAACGATTATGATGCTCTATTACACGGATTTCAGAAATTCCACTTGGATGAAATGCAAAAACTGAGGGAAAGCATGATGTTTGAAATGAGTCAAGGATTTGACGGTAATGATGGTTCAGGTAGTAGTAGAGGCATGAGTCCCAGTGTTAGAGGAATGAGTCCCAGTGGTAGAGGAATGATTCATTTGATTCCATTGGTAGAGGAATTACTCATTTGAGTCCCAGTGGTGGAGGAGGCATGAGTCCCGCTCGAATTCAGTGAAGTCGTGGAAGTGAAAGAAGTTTGAGACGTCGTTCTATGCAGGATGTACCAGAAAGTTGTACTCCAAACCAAGTGTTAGATACTCAAGTAGTACATGGTGATGAAAACATTGGCTTGGATACAACTCATGTACGTATGTTTAGTCATTTACCAACTGACATAATGACTCCAAGTGGTGGTGTGAACATGGAAGTAATTAGGCAATCGACTCTGTATACCCCAACTGCCTCCACCCCCCACCCCCACCCCCAATTGCCTCAAGCTCATCAGCATTTCAACCATTCTAGCAACCATTGCAGCAAACTCCTCAAGAATATCAACAACACGTATTTCAAGATTTGTATCGTGTTCCTATGCGCCCTGAACCCATTGCTTATCAAGGTTATGGTGATTCTGATGAGACTCAAGCACCAAGTGAGTTTCAAACCGGATCGCTAACTGATATGTTGAACACACTCTTGATTCAGAAAACGAGGGAAATTGGATCTTTGGTCAGGGAGGAAATGGACAAGGTGACGGGTAGTTAAAATGTAAACAATTTAATTATGGAAGCAATTTAGTTTAAATGTAATCTGTTTTTAAATTTTTTTAATGAAAACTATCTTTTAGATTAATATTCAAATAGAAACTAGTTTTACATTTCATTAAAAATTAACCTTGATTGCATAACACAATACTTAAAATTTGAATCCGTGCACATGAACATTGTAGAGTTCATAACATTCGTCGTGACTAAACCATCTTCCGTTGTCTTCGGCGAATTTGGTACGAGCTCTAATTTTTAGTTCTTCATTTGACAACCAAGGATTATCCCCTTTTATCAACCGCATAATTTGCTGATACTTTCTAACATTGTTATTGATGAAACAATAACGATTTTGAAGACACTCATTTGTTCTTCTTGAATTTACGTGACTTAACGTCGTAAACTTTTGAAACATAGTGTCCCATAAGTTAAAAGTCTCTAAATTGAAATCTCTATCGCTTGCAACTGAAACCCAACATCGAATTAGAGAAACATCTTTCTCTGGAGTAAAATCCACTTCGGTTATGCGAGCATTAGGCATGTTGAAATGAATTTGATGTTGGGTTGGTATGAGTTGAATTAGATATTTATAGGGGGAAATTGGTAGCTGTTGGATGAAGATCTGATAAGCAATGATCAGACCTGCGAGCGATAGCTTGACTAGCGCTGGCGCTTTAAAGACCATCGAACGTTATTATGACCATCGAGCGATGGACACTCTAACACTCGCTGGAAACTCCATCATGTATGCCTATATGTTTGACATACCCATAATGGATACATATATGGCAAAATCTGATGTTTGCCATGCAATAGGAACTGGCCTTAAACTCCCTCTAAAAACTCCCCAAAAATCACTAGACTCACTCAACCACCCTAGATGCCAACAACCGTCTCATAAACTCTCCTAAATTCTCCTAAAAACTAGACTGAAAACTCCTAAATTCTCCCGAACTCCATAAACTCTCCTACAATCCCTCCAAATCCCTAGAGATCTCTCCCACGACTACCCCTGTAAACTTTCGCAAACATTTGCAAGGTATTTTTGAGAAGCCGTTTGCAACTAGTATTTAAAAACTGCTGCAAACAATCACGTTAATTGTAAAACCCCCAATCGGAAAACATATAATCCCTCGATCCGGTGGGAACTTATAAACCGTAAAGATGAGCGATCTTGGAGATCATTCTGTAAATGAAGGGAAAAGTGGATTTGATAGTACAAGAATTGCAGAAGTAAAAGCTTGGCTTGTTTCTCAATTTGAATATGTTGGAAAAGATGTACCCGAGTTTGAATATACTCCTACAAGTATTTCACATTTACATTCTCTTGCTACTATTTCTCAAGCTAAGACTCAAGCTGCTGGAATCGTTGCTTCAGATCTTCGTCAGAAAGCAATGGAGTATCGTTCTCAAGGTTTTGTTTTTATTCATTTATTCTCTATGTAATTCTTATTCCAAACTCTGATAAAGAATTAAACGTGTGGTCATTTACAGCGGCGAGGATTAGAGAAATTTTACAAAGTGTAGGGTTGGCACAAGAAGCTTTACCACCAAATGCAGTTACATCTGTACAAGTTGTCGCGAATGTTGCAAATTTGTTGAATATAAGAGATACTGAAATGAGCAGGTATTTTATTATTTTTTTTGCTTCCCTTTTTTCTTTTTCTTTTGGGTTTCATATATTAATGAAATTTGGACTAGAATGGATAATTTTGTCATATGTTTGGTACCTGGGTTTCAGTTTTCTAGTAGCAATGGCTGATATTTCTCTGAGGAAGAGTGGAGTAGAGGAGAAAAGGGCAAATGTACAAAAGGAGTCCAAAGTTTTACTGGATTACACTCGCAAAGCTATTGCTAGACTTACATATTTAAAAAGGTTTTCTTTCTTGGTATAATATGATACTTTGATGCAGTAAAAACTAATGAAGTTTCAAATTCCTTATGTGAACTGCATTGTGAAAGCTTATAATTCTAATTGAGGGTTAATTATAGAAGTACGAATGGTGAATGAATACGCTGTGTATTTGCAGAACACTTGGACAGTTGGAAGATGATGTGGCTACTTGTGAGGGTCAAATGAATCACTGGAAAACTAATTTGACAATTATGCTTTCAAAAGAGCGTCAGTACTTGCAGCAGTTTTCTAATTATAAGGTATGCATTTGCATCCTCTCCTTCTCTCTCTTTTCTTATTCACTCATCTCATGTGGGCATTCATAATCTTATTTCTGAAAGGAGACCAAAGTACCAAACAATATGCAAAGATTATAAATCAACAACTTCAAACAATTGGGAAGATAATAGATCTAATGAATCCATTTTATATTACATATCTATTTGATTTAGCTAATAAATGAGGATCTACTTTTAAAAGAATAACAGAGGCCAGTGCCCTTCTGGTCTCTTCCGCATTGTTACAAGCACATTAAAGTATTGTGTTTTGTGATATGTGTTTCGAGGGATTTAAAATGCCATGACAGATAAATCCTCCAATATATGTACCGACTTCTAAACTATATAAATTTGCTATTGGATTCATGTGCTGTGTTACAAACGTCCTATTGAATACCACCCAACGTTTCATCAGTATATATAGCACTCACATAGATATTTCGTCTACGGATGCATATTATTGTCTCTTGAGGTTGAAATCTAACAGAAATTCTAATAGATGCCAGCAATGAATTAGATCAGAAGTTATGGTTGTTGACATACTTATCCATTTGGATACATGCTTAAGAAAGGAAAGGACATTACAAATAGAATGTTGTCATTGCGTGATTTTGAGACATATGTTGAAATATCTTTTAAGTAACTAAGTAAGATTGGTGAAGGTAGATTCTGTTTTTTCCCTTTATATGATACTAAATATTTGGTTATGAATCATTAGTTCTAGATGGCCATTTTGAATTGTTTGTTTATAAGTGCTGATGTACTTTCTGCTATTTAGAGCTTTCTTAAATATTATATAACAATACTTGGGAATCCCTTTGGGGCAGGCCTTACTCAATCGCGTGGGTTACACATCAGATATCAGCCATGGTGAATTGGTTGAAATGGATGAACACCGAAAGGAGTTGGAGAAAAAGACAAAGCCTATCATGGATACCTTGAGAAGCTACCAAGACTTACCTCCTGTATTTTCTAGTCTCAGCCTCTTGTACGATGGTTTACACTAAATTCACTTTGACTATGTATTATATCTCAATAAGTTTTCCTCTTTACAGGATAAAGCTCTTGCTGCTTTAGCAATTGAGGAAAAACGAAGGCAATATGCAGCTGCTGAAAAGTACCTTGAAGAAGTTCTGCATTCAGCTCTTGCCACGTCAGAATAATTCCAGGTGTGTGAATTTTTGGTGCTATGCTTGTATTACTTGATTCCATGCGTTCCTTAAAATTCACGTGGAGTGACGTTCTTATATTGTCAGTTTGTTTTTTATATAAGATCATTTTGATACTGAACTTTGTGAAAGTACAGAACTTTTTACTTGGTTAATGGACATGTTGTAACACCACTTATGACAATATTTAGTATGATATCCTCTGAGAGAATCCTGCAGTCCTCGTGAATGTAAAATTTCCAATCTCCTTATGTCATTTGGTTAAGGACCCAAGAAGTCAGTTTCAAGGTTATAAATACCCGAAGCATGTTTTTGATTCTCTTAGAAGGGCAACTATGACACGACACACATTGATGCACAGATCTCACACCCAAGTTTAGAAATGCGTGAAATTTACAAAATGTAGTGCTAACAGTGGTCAGTTTCGACATATGATGACTAGTGATTATGAGACACTTTCTGAGGTGGGTTTGGGAGGATTAAAAAGAGAGATGAAAGTCCTGTTTGGCTTGTAGTTAGTACTGGCAAATGTTCTTTTTGCTCCCCTAAACTAAAGTAGGCCTTCTATATTTTAGATGAATATTATGTATTGATCAAGACATTTCACAAAATTTTAACGCTCACAACTTTTTTGGAGGTCGTAAAACTTAGACTAGGTGCTTAGTGCTTGTTTTATTTCGGGAAGTTGTATCGTCAGCGGCTGTCCAAGTTGCGAATAGATTATAGATGTCTAGCTGTTCACTATTGGGTTTACGTAGTCATGAATTTATATACAACTATACTGGACGACACTGGTTTATTCTTTTCTTGAGGAATTACTTGCACAAGTTAAAGATCAGTTTTTTGTGTTGTAGACTGCTTCTCAGCTAAGGTCTTAGCTATCCCGAAGCCAGCTAGATGAGCAACCATATCATTATCTAAGAGTACATTACTTGGCTTGATATCAGCGTACAACCAGCTCGAGATGACCATAATGGAGATACTCCAAAGCAAATGCAACCCAACACCTAAGGAAATGATTATTCTTCGAAGGAGAGTTAAGCAGTAGTTCTATAAGTACAGTAACTTATCTTTGCTTCCATTAGGCATGTATTGGAAACTAGAGCTTTGAGGGATCAAGCAGTGATGGCTATAACAAGGTTAAGCAGTAGTTATGTGAATACAACCACTTATCTAGGCTTCCATTAGGCATGTAGCGGATAACTTGAGCTTTGAACTGGTGACTGGTGAGGATGCTTTAATGGGGAAAGTTGGTAATTGTAAATTTGGTTCACCACCACACAGTGCATAGTTTCCTGTTAATGATTGAGTTCTTAAATTTGAAAAAGGTCCACCCTTGAGCTTATTGAAAGATAGTTTAAGATGTCTGAGATTTACAAGTGCCTTGAAGGAGCTAGGAATCAGGCCAGAGAGGTTACTATAAAAGAGATCCATGCTTTCTGAGCTATTAGTTCAGCAAATGATTCCAAAATAGATCCTTGAGACGAGTTCTTTGACAAGCGTAGGTAACCTATATTGCTAGGAATACCACCTGACAATTTATTCGTTGTTAGATCCAATTCTTCCACAGTGATCAACTTCCCCGCTTCCAATTGTAGAATTCCATAAAGAGAACTAGTCGATGTGTTTAGAAATGCGAGATTTAGAAACTGAACAAACTGATGCTATTGGTCCAGATAATGAATTGGATTGTAGAGGAAGTGTTTGTAGCTGACTGAGATTGTTCGTGCAATTCGGTATCGAGCCTGTGAGCTTGTTTTCATGAAGACATAATTCTCCCTATTGACTTAGAGTGCACTACTCACTTGGATTCAATCCTTGTAACTCGTTACCGTTTATTTTTTTGGAAGCATGTTTCCATATTTATGTAGCCTTTGAAGCTTTTGCAATCCTCTTAAGTGTTGATAGAACTGCTCCGGTCAAGTTTGTTAGACTTTATGTTGGTTTAGCAACAAATCAGGTTTACTTAAATTTAATCTATGGCTGGTTTACTCTTAAGTCAGATTAGTGATAAGCCATATTAAGGTAAGATTAAGGTTTAATACTGGTTAGCTTTAGTGTAGGTTAATGCTAAGTTAATCATTAAACACCTTACTTGTCATATGACTCACCTAGTGAGGTGTCAACCAACTAATGATGGACAGGTTGGTTGACACACGAAGCCCTCTTCTAGCCTCTTATACATATCTGTTTTTTCTAATAATTCCATCTAACAAATGAGAGGAAATAGAAGTAGAAGCTAAGTCATATACTTGTTTCTATTTTGATATGTTTTTACTTCTTTCTTCTTAACATGTATTGCTGTGTATCATGTTCTTGATGTGTATCATGCTGTTATGCTAATGTTAAAGATTATGTTCAGCTAATAAAGTGGTTACTTATTGTTCTGCATAGCCTTTTCAGATGTTGTAGAGTGTGTTTAAACTAGGGTTAATGAATGTTTCAGTATATGGGTTGTACATAATCATCATGTTTAAGCATAAAGAATGTTGATTATGAAGCTGAAATTCCAACATTCTACTTCTATTTCCCCTAGTTATTTCATGTTCTTCAACTAGGGTATATGCAGAATTCTGTTTTGGTTTAATTACTTACAGAGTTTGTTGATGAATTGGCATAAAGAACAATCTGTTTTAATCTGAACTGTTGCGTAAAGGTCTTTTGAGTGAAGCTGCTCGGTTTCAACCCGAGGATTCTAATGTTTACATAATTCATGGTGTACTTTACAACTTACCTAGAAAAGTATGACTAGACAATAAAATCCATGTAGACAGCTTTGAAACTTAAACCAAAGTGATTATTCGCTTGAAATAAAGTTAGTGCAATTCAGGCTAACAATGTTCAGAGTGCAGATGTAGCTTGTCAGCAGTTGATGTGCTGGGATCTCTACCTCTCTCCTTATAGTGGCATTGATCATGGAGGCAGTATGCCGGTGATTGTTAGGAGAAATGCAAAGTTTCTTTGCTATCTGATGCAACAGTAGAGTTTTTAGCACTGTTGTTAGTGGACCATCTCCTAGAGATACTACAAGAGCTGATTCATTTTGTTTTTTCTAGCTGCTCCATAAATCAAAGTTTTCTCAAGAAGACAAATCTGGATTCATGGACTGAGTATTGGTTGGTGAAGCTCCAATAAAAGGAAGGTGGTTTAAACTCATCCAATTTCTGAAATTCCTGCTCAACCTAAAGTCTCTTCCAAGTTACCATCCAATAGCTGCTAGTTCTGTTTGCAAGCCGTTAGTGTTCCGTGTATGGATTGCAACCAAGATTGGAGGGTCTGGTGGTTATGCACCAGATGCTGACTTAAGTAATAGCTGGATGTCTGGTAAAAGGCAGAGACGTTTATTACAGTGCCGAGGTGAGGGCAATGAAATGCACAAGGCAGTTATTGTTTAAATTTGTTTGTGCGTAAATCGGTGATCAGGTATGTAATTTTCTAAATGGAGGAGGGTATGCAGAAAAGGCTGACCAAGTAAGGATGCTATGTGTTTTTTCTGTTAAAGTAGTTGTTTATCTCGACTATGGAAAAGAATCAGGTATAGCTCATCATCAGGTTCAGATTATCATGGAAAATGTTGCTGAATATGACCATTAAGTAGCTTACTATATGCCAAGAAGGCTAACATATGAAAGTGTCCATGGGTCTTAAGATTTGTATGCCATGTGTCCAAGTACTGTGATGCCAAAATCTGTTGTATGGTTGGAAACATTGGCTTATGTTGTTTTACCACTATGTTCTGATTTAGGTATTTGCTAAGTAGTTTTTATAAACAGAAAACAGTTAGCTTTCATTCTAACCTAATGTTGTTGGTCATTACTGCCACCTTGAGAAAGTACTGGACTATGAGGAACTAGCAAACTTGTTTGCTAGCCTAGATATATTGGTATTGTCTTGGACCAGGTGTTTTTGATATGTTTCTTTAATTCTGTTACCTGATGAAACATGTCATGTTGTTTCCACCTGTACATGTAGATGCATTGCGTCTTTGAGATATGTATGCATAATAGCAGCTTGGAGAAATTGAAGAAATTTCTAATGGTGTTATCTCTTGTATCATTTGGTGTATAGTTAGTGGATACTATAATGTTTTTTAGAGGAAGCAACTTATGACTTGAGTGTTCTTTTATTACAGTACACATACATAACACGTTTCTATAGTGAAAAGGTTTTCTGCTAGTTTTGTTTTCAGACTTTAGATGTCCATTGAGGATTAAGTTACTTTATATCAGTGTACCTTTATGGTTATGAAAGCTTGGTGCGTTCTGTTTCTATATGTACCTGTCGTTTATATTGACAAGATGTTCTGAACTGAATATGGCCTTGGTTCTTAAGCTGGTTTTGCCTACTTGAGGGATAGTAGTTGCTTCTGTTGCTCCTTGTATCACAACCGTGTTGCAAATAATACTACAGATATGGATGCACAGAAATCAGAGTAAGCTAAATTGCCAAAGAAGATTTTGCCGAGTTACGCTGTAATGGCAGTCAAATAGACAGGGAAGAAACTTGGCAGAATAAGAATGTTCTGTTTACAGAATGTGATGTACTTTGTCGAATAATTTTTCTATGAGACCCAGAGGTTTAATAGTCAAGTTTAAGGTATGCAACTGTGTTGTTTGTTTTTCAGTTTCTGAAAGTTATGACTGATCATTATGTACTTTTCATTACTCGACCAAGTATTGCCAAAGTGATACTTTCAGACTATGAAAGGGTTTTCTAATGAGAATGAAGTTTTTCTGTGGTTTAGTTGTTTTGGAAGAATTACTGCAGAAAATCAGTGCCGAAAGTGTTGGAAGACAGGGCATCGAATTCATGTGGCTAGGTTCAAAAGACATGAAGATGCTTGTGGTTCAAACCACGAAGACTGGAAAGTAGCAAAGATTTTGTCATCAGTTTTGATTAAAGAAAGGTTTGCTTGTGATTTATTTTGGATGTTGCAAGTATGAACCTGCCCAAAGGTGATTCATACTAGTAATGTTTGAAATAAATCATGTCTTATAGTTGGTTTAAATTTTTTCTTTTTTCTATTGAACCCAAAGGTTTAATAGAAATGTTGTTTGCTATGCTAGTCAAAGAAAGACCGAAACGCCATTCTAGCACTGGAAGCAAAAGGGAAAATCCGTACCATTATACAGCAATGAAGAATGACTCAAATTCGTTTAGTTTCTTTGTTGTTTGTATATTAATTGGTTTTTTGTTTACTGTGTTTCCACTTGTTTTTCTTCCTTTTCCCGTTTCATGTCAACTATGAAGTTGGACTTGTTCAAAGTATGATAACTTTTGTTTGCTTGAGAACAGTGTTGAAATTCTGCAACTTCTGTTATGACCCATCCATCGATTAAGAGTCTGCTTTTAATCCTTTTGAATGATGGATTGATGGATGTTTATCAATCATATATTACTTCTTTCCTGCTAGCCAATACCCACGACTCATGATGCTTTTGCTGCTGGGGCTGGTGTTATAATTAGAAGTGAAGATGCAGCTGCCCGTGGTGCAATCTATAGCTGTGGGTTCAGGGCTTTGCAGAAATTATATGGCTGAAATGTCCGCGGTACTCACAGGGCTGGAGTGGGCTAAAAATAAGGGTTATAGAAGAATAAGTGTAGCTTCAGATTCCCGTAGTGATGTGCTGTATATTGCAAATGGTAAGCTACCTTGGGACTCTTATGCACCATGTGATAAGAGATACATTTCTCTGCAGATGTGGTAGCAAAGAAGGGGTCTTATATGCCTAGAGGAGAGACTGAAATATTTACCGGTGAACATAGTTTGTTTTTTTTTCTTTAATACTTTGGAATGTAGGTGTACTACAGGCTTTCTTGTCTTGAGTTCAGCCTTTTGCTTGTACTCATGTCTTCGATCTTTAGATTTCAGTTCCAGCTTTACCACATTGCATAAAGTGTTTATGCAGTAAGCCTGCCTCTCTCCAGGATGTTGGATGCTTATTTTTTGTTTTCCTGGCTGCTTTGCCATATTTGAAGGTTTTTGCGGGGAAGTGGACAATTTGCCACTGTCTTCCGCTTTTTTATCAAAATATTGATGGATAAAGCTGCTAACATGGAAGGAAGAGTTAGTTTTTCCCCTTGTGACACAATCTCAGCCCCATCCGCTTCGGCTCCCTTGGCTAGGTTACCCATGAGGTTCGCTGGTAGGCCAACACAGCAACCTGTTCAATTAATGTAGTATTATGTTGTTAGAGTTTAGCTTGTTATGCTTCTAACTAGTTATTGTAATAATCTTTATCCAATAAAAAAAAATAAAAAAATAAGAGATTATTTTGAAGGTCTTGGTTATAGGTTACAGCTTTCATTTTGTTACACGAGTACCATATGCTGCATTCCCCTACTGCTCATTACCTACAAATTAGAAGATGAGAACAATTGTTTTTCATTGTAACTCAAACAATACCAAAAAGAACACCTGTGAAGAGTTCATATTCCATAGCTGGTATACCATACATCATAGTTCACTAGATTTGGGAGCTCATGAACCTTCAAGCCGTTCATAGTACTTATAGGCTTCTAGCAGATTTATGGAAAACCATAGCAGAAAATAAAGGAAAATATCCCGGCAGGGCCGGCACTTCAACTGCATCTCATGACTTGATATATCTCTAAAAGGCACACAAAAAAGGTGCACAATAATCCGCTTTTAAAAAAAAAAAAGGTTCACAATAATGTATACCCGAGAGTCCATTCTCAGAAAAGTGACATCATTTCCAATCGTAGCTATCCATTTTAAACTTCAAACTAAATCACTGTTATAAAAAGTAGTGGTGTTTGTCTTTTTGATCAAAGAGTCAAAGAGCGGATAGGATTCACCGAAAATTTTCATCCGGCGGTCGGAATCATCCGGATGGAGATTTGATTTGGACGGCCAGGAAAGTTCAGCTACGTTACGGGATGGGGTGTGGGTCGAATGGGGTGGGGTGATTCTCTGGGAAGGCTCACGCCTAAATCTGTTTTTTTCTTTCCATCTCTCATCTCTCATCTCCAAGAACTCAAATTCTCAACAATGGAGACCATTCACCGGACGAAGAAACATTGGAGAAAATCATCTTCCAGGTATTAAAATTCAAACCTAAAATATCGTAATCTTGCGCTCTGATCTCTTCTATATTGCGTGATTAAACTACGCCCGTTTGGTTTTGGTCTTAGCATATAATCTGGGGATCAATTTCGGACAAACCCTAGAATTCTGTTTGTGTTTTGAATGTTTGATTTTTCTTTTGGTTTTGTAGCCGAAGAGAAATTAATTCGGTCTGTGGTTGTTTCTGTAACTGTTGTAATCTCTTTCCTCTTTGATCTATGTTATCTGTGTTGGATTGTTTGATTTTTTTTTGATTCAAACAAAAATATTTGAAAATTTACAGAATCTAGGGTTTGGTTTTGGGAAGAGCAGCTGAGACTGTGTCTGAATCGGTAAGAATGAGAATGGGTTAATTGAAGATGGGGGTTTGAGAGTTCTTGGATGATGATAAGAGTTGGGTTGAGCTGGATTTGCAACCAGATGAAGAAATCAATCGATAAAAAATATTTCAGGTTCAAATATTTCTCTATTTTTTTCCCTATCAATTTCAATTGAATTTCGATTTCAGAATTTCTTATACATTCAATAATCATGTGTTTTATAGGTTTGTCGTAGTGAAGATACCATTATTAATTATGCATCTTCGAAGGTTTTTGATGTCTAATAGACAAAGGTAATCTTCTTTGCAATTTCAAATCTGTAACATACTGCTCAATATCGACACATTATTATGCATAATCTTATTGACAATTCTGTAACGTACTACTCAATTCTGTAACATGCAGGCAGAAATGGCCAATTAGTAAAACATTGTTGGATGCAAGCCTATGGAGTAAATTTAACGAGATGGCGATGGGGTTATTGTTTATGATATGTTAAGGTAATACTACTTATCTTTTGGTAACACTCAATGATTTTAGTCGTTCCCAATTAACTATACTTTTATAGCACATAGTAGTATTAATTATGTCAGGTTCTGTAGGTTGTACCTAATGTGAAGTACGAAAGTTTAACGATTGTCTATTGGTATTAGGTGCACCACCAGTAACTGCAACAACATGCAGCATTCCAATTTCAGGCAAAAATGGATTGCACTACCAAGGTAGAGGGAGACAGACTAGACTTTTTCTTTGCCAACAGGAACTAATTGAGAATGAGGCAGGCTCAGCAGGATAATACTAATGGATGGCATGGAGGATTTGTGAGAGGTGCACTACCACGGAAATAGAGCCCATGGTGTTGTGCGGGGTTAACTTGCCAACTAATTTATTAATCCGAGGAGATATCATTGCTTATGTTTATCTACAACGCCTTCAATAAAGAATCCCCCAACACCAACGGTAGAGCAAACATCTCCAGGAACTCCAATCATTGAACACAATCATGTGCCCCACTAATGGTTTTAATTCACATGTATCAGTAGGCAACAAAGATCGGCACATGAAGAATCTTTCACTCAAATCCGCATAAACTTGACATTGCCATTGAGACATGTCAGGTTCATTCCCACCAGAATTTCATGAACCTTCAATGGTAATCCATCTCCCATATGATATTTTTTTAGTCATAACTTTTCTTATCTATATGCAAAAGAAAGTTGTAATCTCTTAGTCGTATTAAATTTGGTGAACTAATATGTATCTGCATTTGCAAAAAAAATCAGAGAGAGCATGCATGATGGAGTCACCATAGATACTGCATAATCAGCTATCTACTACTTTGGCTATCTAGAAGAAAGCTATAAATTCAAGGAAAATAATGATAGAGTTAAATAGTGTTACTAAAATATGGTTAAGATAGACTCAGGATTCCTAATGTATAACGGGTTTTTATTATTCTCTTTATGCTGTATATTTGGGCGAAGCATAGACAATGGCAATCATGGTAAGCATTATTGAAGTCTTTCAAATTTAAATTATGCAATGATATGTATCTTTCCTTACATAATTTATTTTGAACCAGAAAATGGTGGGAATTCTATAAGGGGGCAAAATAGGAGGGCGATGCAGAGACAATGGCGATCATGGTAAGCTTTTTTGGCACTATATTTAGTAACTTCCTTAGCAGGGAAAACGTCCCATTGGAAGGATACCTCTACATACATGAAAATATTGATAAACAAAAATATTACAATTAGTCATAATGGCAAAATAACATTATGTTTGACTTTGCAGGTTCAATTCATTGTTAATTCTGCTCATGTATTTGTATACTCCTCTTGCAGTTCATCCCATTGTAACTGAGCTTGGCAAACCTTCTGATATGTCCACAATTGTGCGTGTATCACTGGAATCAAACTGAATAAATTTGAGGTAGCGTGAAATTAACACAGGAAAAAATCGTTTATTAACTGCTGTATACTTATAGATAGATGATGATCTTTATCGTGTGGAACTGATGTGAATAAGAAATTTCTTTCGGTTTGGTGGATCATATGTACTTCATGATGAAACCTCTCTAGATGGTGATAATGACACGGATAGTTTGCAAATGTATAATGATAAAAAACCTCATGTACTTGCTTTCACTGGCCATTTTAATCAATTAAACATGTGAACGAAGCCCTCTCATATAGTTAGCAAATCGATTAGTAAGTATAGGGTAAATCAGAAAAGAAATGAGAGGGAAAGAATAGTACCGAAGATATATTACCGTGGCATAAAGATGAAACAGTTGAGAATATCAGCATATTAAGACTAAACCACTATATACAATTCCAAGGTTATCCAAACCCGGCTAATTTGAGGTATCCGTGAACCCATCTCATGTCTTCACAGTGCAATGTAACCCCATAAAATTATCAGCAGCAACATGCATATGCTGCGGTCACCGTATAAGTCTTACGTTGGTCATAGAGCACAGGAGATATATGTATACAGGCCTTTGCCTGTTGGTCAAGATCGTAAGCATAATTGATGATGGTAGTTTGTCACACCTGCTATGATCTTTTATGAATCTCAAGTTGGCTGGTGGAGGCTTATTGCCACTGAAGAGGTATCAATATGTCAAGAAGTTGATTTACAAATTTTGGCTGTTAACAGCCTTTGCAGTAGAGAATTTATCAGCCTTTTGTTTTTGGAAGTATCGTTTACCAATTTTAGAGTACAATTTGAATTCTGATTATTGTTGGCTCAATTCATCATGGATTTACAGTTGATTCTTATCCTTTTATGCCTAGGATTATATATTTTAGCCCATTCTTAGATATTATGAAGCATATACGTGGTTACTATTAATGTTCTTTCGTATGGAAATGATTTTTTTGCTAATATGCTAATTTAGTTGTGTTTGTTATCGAAAATGTTATGGAAGCAAGTAGGACTCTTGCACACAGAAGGAAGTGAAGCAAGTTGTGTTTATGGTGACTTACCTAAAGTTCTGGGTAAATTTTTAATCACTTCCTAACGTTAGCCGTATTGGTGTTTATGTCAGCTCTTATGTACCATGGTAGAGCAAGGATGCAGAAGTGATATTATAGCTCAGAAGCACGCCGAACAAGATATATGTGGAATTTGGGAATCACATTTGCGCACTATGTCGCAAAAAAACGTGGTACCGTTCAAAGATGCAGTTAGAAGAAATTTTAAAATGCAGGGACCAAGTGGACCAGCTGAAAATCAAGTTAAAACTGAAGTTTGTTTTTTTTTCCGTTAGACCCTTGAATTGGATCAGGGAAACTATTTTGATAATTAATTGTTATACTAACCAATGTTTGAATAAATATTAAGAACTCTGGAAAATCGATGAGATCGTCTTTGGTTAGGTTGGTTTACCTGTGTTATTTTGGGTACTATGAATTTAGTTGGTATGTTTGGTTTTGTGTTTTCAGGTACGGTGCCTGCGATATGTCGAGCATTTGCAAATTGAATAGAAAAGAACAACAAAATAGAGGGTTAAAAAATCAAAATGATTTCAATAAATAATTATTCAAAAACTACCAAGCAATGACCCTGCTAATTAAACATGATATTATAACCTGGGTATTTAAATGTCGGTTTTATGAGCCTGACTAACTTACATGTTGACTAAAATATCGTTGGAGAATACGGGCCAAACGACATAAAAAAGTCGATAGAGATTGACCCGACTAACTAAATAATTTCTATTTAGAGAAAGGTTTCTTACTACCTTTAGTTTAACTACCAAGTTCTTTCCTTTTGGAGAGGTTTGATGTAGAGTCATGTAGTATATGGCAGTCTTGATGTTGTGCATGAGACAGTTCACCTGGATTTTTGAGGTAAGGTTTCAAGTCAAAATGATCAATATATGCAGACAATTAGAGTACGCATCTCTGTACATAGTTGCCTACTTCCGTTAATTGCTATGTGCGGTCATTGCTTTCTCGAAATCGTTGGGGAATAATTAACATATTTGTGGATATGAAATGCATGGTGGGCCATGTTCTACATATCTTGCATTGTTAGCAGGTATACAACATTCAATCCTTTTTTTTAAATCCTATTATTGACGATATAGAGATTTCATGTGCATTTATAATCTCCTGGAATGAGGATTTTATCATGGTTTCTTAACCAGGGATGTTGCTTCCATCTTGGTCAAATGCTTCTGTCCGGATATCTCTTTGAAAAAACTATAAGGTATTAGGAATTCATGATGCAAAGGAAGCGGCAAACATGTGTGTCCAATGATATATTTTCTTGCCTTTGGAGCATCATACATTTATGATAGAGTGCATTTAGAGTAGAATGTCCATGAACAATGGGATCAAAATATGTTGGCCCCAACTATTTATAGTTTTGGACCAATAAATGACTTGGTTAGCTATTTTAAACTATCAACTCAGAATAGTAGGCATTAGTTCTAAATTATGACCAGCGAGCAATTTATTTTTTATATGTTGATACAGTTTTCTAGGGCATTGGGGTTTCATTTTTCTATATTTTTTAAGGATGCCTTTTTCCTATCTAAAAATCTCCATATTGTATAATGCATGCTTTTGTTAAGGCACTCAATGGTGACATCAGATGTTTTGATTCTTCAGGCCAAGGCTGAAAAGCTGGCAAGGTAAGGGTTTTTTAATAAATATTTTGTAATGTGGACTGATGACTTTAACTCTACAGTATAGAACTTGGATCTTCTATTAGCGTACATGAAGCATGGTGTGAGGTACAATCTCTTATTGATATTACCTCATACTATTAAATCTTTTAGACAAACAAATGTGTAGTTGCTATCTTAGATCAAATGGTAGAGCACATGGTTTTTACCATGAAGTTGCGGGTTCGACTCCGACGGATGGCATAGTTATTTCAATAAGCCAAAACCCAAAACCTTATATGCTTCCGCTACCAGTATGTAGGTATATATAGACAGAAAATGTATCAGATTGTAAGGCTCTTTGGAGGTTTCTTTTTGTCAAATTCCAGGACCTAATATTACTGTTCATATTTAGCATCTGTTGCGATCTCTGCGCAAGGAAAAGGGTAAAAAAATTCTATATGCTTTCTCATCAAGTTTGTTTTATGCTTTGAGCCAAATCAGTGCTTATCCTCTTGTGTTAATAAATTTATTGATCTTTGGTGGTATGAATTGTATGATGGACTGCTTAAAAGGATATTCAGTTGACTCCTTAGCACCTTCCAGGTACTTATATTTTCAGCCAGGACATTGGAACTTTGTTGAAACTTTAGTCGATAATTCAAGCTAAAGTTGTTGATTAGGAAAATATTGATATTTATCTCAAGAGTGACAAAATAATATATTGGTTTCGGTGAATAATTGTTTTAAGAATTTTTCGAGTAACCATTTACCACATGCATTTGTGAATTTTGTTGAATTTCGATGATTAAAATCAAGTTATAGGGTCAGTACTTCCGGGTGCAAAACTGGCTTTTTGAAGTGAAAAAACAACGAAATAATACACGCATATGACACAAATATATTTACAGGTTTTTTGAGTTGGTAGCTAAAGTATTAACGCTCAATACCAACCAGGCACACTAAATCCAAAATACGTAGAAAATACAAAATCATATTAAACAATCTACACAACTTCATAAAACTAGACGATTTTTCAAATTTAATCAGAATTCGGTATATACTCACGCATACGAATCACAAGCCGGCATAAAAAAATAGGTTGTATAAACCAACAATATAACAAGGTTTGTTGTTACATAAACCCAGAAATAACAGAGTTTTCGTATTACGACAGATGAAATTTGAGAACAATAAAAGATATGATTTTGGAGAACAATAGAAAGAGAAAAATATCTCTCCACAACAAGATAGTTTAAATTTCATATCATAATAGTTCAATAGATGAAGAACATATTGTTATCAATCAAACAATGTTAGGTACGGCACAACAACAAAAAAACCTACAGATAGCACCTTTATTTCCTTAGCAAAAAATCTACGGATTCCAAAATAAAATAAAATGAGTTGGAATGGCATATGCAGGGAGAACAATATCAATATGAAATCACTTTTTCACAGTATTATCCGAATTGAGTTTTATGAATAATTTTTCATATCGATATGTATTTTATGAAATACATGTGAACATCATGGGGGTCTAAGTAACTAAATTGTTTACTTATCTTTTAAAAGTATTTGGATACATTGATTAAGATGTAGTCTATTTTAATGTATGTAAACGAAGACTATCACGGGAGGTTGAGCCGGGGGCCGATACCTAGTTACACACAAAATAGAGGCGATGATATATACTTACCTAAGCCTGGATTAATCCTTCTCCCAGCACCAAATGGAACCATCTTAATCTGCCTACTCCCTGTTATATCAACGACTTCCTCATCATCATTAAAAAATCTTTCTAATTTGATCTCAATTGGAACTTTCCCCACCTATCATAAAATTGGAACTTTTGCATGTAATCATTTTAAAAGTACTGTCTTCAGGAACTGGATGAAGAAGCACAAGATGAGCTAGTGGGTGTCTTCTTAGTCCTTCTAACCACTACTTTCAAATATGGCATCCTTCGTTATTATACCTCTTGGATCTCCCTTCTGATTTTACAACACTTCTGATTTCATCCAATAAATATGATTTGCATATTTTGAGTGTATCAGCGCACCATGATTCACTTAAAGAAGATGATGCCGACTCTGTACCTTCATTCAAAATCTCAGAACACAAACAATTTCATGGCCATTCAAATTTCTACCACCACCTTCTTCAGGTGAGATATTAGCTGTGGATTTAATACCAGTTAGCCATGGAAGTGCTTAATATCTGGACCTGGTGGAAGTTTTATGCAGTTGTCGGAGAATACTAAATACAAGAGAGACTTTAAGGGCCGCACAAACAAACGGGGCTAGCAATATGACTACCAAGATGAACTCCATAAGTGAACAAAGAAGAAGAAGAGACTGGACATGAGGTTGTAAAACTATATACATAGATAGTGCAGGCCAGCCAATTACAAGAAAGAGCGAATCGTAATTGTCTGGCTTTACACATTCAACAAACATATAAACAGAATAGCAATGATTTGGTTTTATTTGATTAAAGAATGCTATATAATCAGAAAACAAGTTCCTTAAGAATTTCACCAACTGTGACAAGGTACACAACTATGTCGAATTCCTTTCTCCTTACTGTAGATAACACCAACTAGTTCACCAACATGGATTAACTCAATTGGACGCATATTTCAGGCTTAACAAGTGTTTTTTCACTACACTCATCATTCAATCAATAATGCTGAAATTCTATATAATAGACACTATTTATGATGTTTCATTTCAACCAAAGTTCAAGACTAACAATTCGGAAATTCTATGTGATATCCTAGTCACGAGTAAACTAATACACCATATTTTAGTTCCGCCAAGAAAGTGTGTGGCTTTGGTCCTTAATCATGGATCTTGAGACAAGATCGACAACATTCATAACAATGACTTCAATCGTTCATCATCACACACATAAAACTTTCATACGATGAAACAAGCACAACGTAATGAGACCCTAACTTCACATCTATACACAACAAATAGGAGATAAGAATTAACAAATTGGTGTTTGCTGCAGAAATGAAAACTTAACATATGCAATTTCTTAAAAAGAAGAAGAAGTAGTATATCAGGATTAAATTGGTGGAATTGCTGACATGAGATTCCCAAATTGACACTAGTTCTTATTACAGTATAACATTTGTATATCTGTATCTATAATTTTATCTATATCCATGCAAACCCAATAAATTAAGACGAAAGCTGATTGTACTAGATTCATGGCAACCCTGAAACACAGAATATAGAAAATGATTATAAGAGATCACCCACATTTCATCACTTGAACCTGTCACAGTCACCATCAAAATCATCATCAGTTAGTAAATCTTCAATTTCAGAAACTTCAATCCTAGAAGAAGCTTGTTTAGCCCATTCAACAATTTTCTCGGCTTCTCTATTAATCTTCTCTTGTTCTCTCATCACTTTTTTTAACTTCTTTTTCTGTTCTTTCAATGAAAATGAAGTTAAATCAGAAATCAATTCATTATCTTTATCCCATTCAAATGGGTCCATTTCGATTCCTCTTGAAACCCTAGTTTCTTTTCCTTGTTTCCTTATTACCTTTTTCGGAGAACACCAAAAGAAACAATTTTGCTTTGCTGAAGATGAGTTTTCTTGAGAAGAATCAGATGAACTAGGACAAGATCTTATAAACGCTTGTTTTGATTTAGGTTTAGAACCAAAACTGGAACTCTTTTTCACCTGATTTGAGTTTGATGGCGAAGAACCAATTTCTTTTTTTGGGGATAAAACTTGGTTTTGAGGGATTTCAGTTTTTGGATTAGTTCCTGGAAATGATTTGAGTTTAGAAAATCGCGTTTCGATATCAGTAGTGGGACCAAAACTAGGACTTCCCCTAACATGATTTGGATTTGATGGAGAACCAATTTTTTGATTTGGGGATAAACTTGGTGTATCTTCTACTGATTTAGAAACTGGGTTTTGAGGGATTTCTGGTTTAGGATTAGTTCCTGGAAATGATTTGAGTTTGGAAAAACGACTTTCAAGATCAGTAGGAAGGGAAGTATCTGAAATACCTGATAAATTGATGGATACAATCTGATCAAGAACACATTGATCCATTGCTTGTGAGATGATGTCTTCGACTGTGGATTCATCGCTTTCAGAAAAGCATGAGAAATCAGCCATGGCTAGACAAACAAACTACAGAAGGAGAGAGACCCTAGCCTAGAGGAAGAAAAAGAGAGTGAGAACAGGGAAGTAGGTAGTTCAGACTTTTTGACTGATTGTCACTAGTTTCTTTAGACTTTTTTGACCGTTGGGGCCCAGTTTCTTTGGCCTGGAACCCACTTTTGGTACTTGCTATCCCTTTCGGCTTTGAAGCGGTACTGCTCTAGTGGGAAAAACCCACTATGGATAAGTAACCTCGTTTAATTGGGTGTGGGCGAGGGATTTTAATTGAACAATGTTTTGGGGATTAGCCCAAAACAGTGGGGGACTACTCTTAAAGTTTGGAGGTGGATATTTGAAGTAATTTTGGGTCACCCCTTATCTAATATTTTTTTTAATACCAAATTTACCCTTGGTAATTAAATTAGTTAGATTAGTTAGTGTTAGTGTAATGATTAATTAGTGATTAGTTAGTGATTAGTGAGTTATTAATAGGATAGTTTTGTTAGAATGAGATGAAGAAGAAGGAGAAGAAGAAGAAGAAAAGATGAAGAAAAATAGGGAAGAACCCAAAAAAAATTATTTTGAGTTTAGTAAATATGATATGAGTGATTCATGTGATGATACCTCCTCCTCGGAATCAGAACCTCCTTCATCTCCTAAACTATTTGTCAATACTTCTAACGATCCGGGTATGAGTTATTTCTTAGATGATGAATGCTTTTTTCCCCAAACTCAAGCTAACGACCCAAATGATGAATTTTATCAGCCACAACCAGAATATGAAGTTATGGTTACTCAGGTATGTCTCAAATTTAGTTAATGTAGCTTGAATTGTGCAAAAAATAGGCCAAATTGAAAATTTCAGGAAGAAATTTCGGCTAGGTGTTAGTAGTTCGGTTAGCAATTCTGCCAAAAAGGTAGCCGAACTCTCCTGTATGTGTAGTTCGGTTACTCATTTCAGCATACGCAGGTAACCGAACTCTGTTTTAATGGAGGTTTTTGAGAGTTCGGTTATCTTTTTCCAGAAAACGTTGCCGAACTAATTTTATAGAGTATACAGTTAATGGTTCGGTTCAGTCGAGTTTATTCCTTTTGTTACCGAACTTTATGTTCGGCAATCTCGCAAATCACCTTCATTGATTAGATAACCGAACTCTATAGTTCGGTTTAGTCGATTGTATTAATTATGTTGCCGAACTATAGTTTTGAAATTTCCAAAGAACAAGTTCGGCAAGATCGCAAATTTTTTTTCATAACCGAACTTTTTGTTCGGCAGGATCGCATATTATGTTTACATTGCCGAAAATATTTGTATTTCTTATTTTTAGTTGGTATTGACGTTGTGCTATTACTCGTAGATTGCATCTGATCCAATAGAACCAATGGAAAATCAACCTACCCCTGTTGATATTTTGTACGATGACACGTCACATCACTACATGAATGACTTGGTATTCAAAAGTCCTTTAGAGGCAAAGAGTTGGGCTAGACAACATGCACTAAAAGACATGTGCGTATTAGTTTTGAATGGGAGAGAGACCAAAACTCGCTTTGAAATGGTTTGTGAGAGAAGCGGTGATCCCGATAAAAGCCACAAGAGGAAGGGTTATGTTTATAAAGGAAAGACAAATAGGAAGAACAAAACTTTCTCAAAGAAGATTAAATGCCCATTCAAGCTTGCATTTAATTACAACAAAGAATTGGGTGGATGGGTTCTCTACAAGGTTATGGAAGGTTGTCATAACCACCCTCGTCCGGAGCATCTTGAAGGACATTTCATGGCGGCCAAGCTAACTCCTGAAGAGATGGACAAGGTAGCTAAAATGAGGAAAATGGATCTTTCACCGATTCAAATGCTCCAAATACTAAAGGAGGATAACAAGGATAACCACTCATCTTTGTCCACCATTTATAATGCAATAGTGACAATTAGAAAGAAGGAATGGAGAGATAGACAAGTGATGCAACAATTGTTTTTTTTGGCCAAAGAGAAAGACTACGCGGTTCAAAAGGATATGGATTCGGACGGAGAGATAACACAACTCTTCATTGCGCATCCAACGAGTGTTCAATTGGCTCAATGCTTTCATGAAGTTCTCATAATGGATTGTACTTATAAGACGAACAAGTACGAGATGCCATTGTTGAATATTGTTGGGCGTACTTCGACGCAGTCACCATTTACCGTGGCGTTTTGTTTTTTAAGAGATGAGCAAGAACCTAGTTACATTTGGGCACTACAACAAGTTAAGGCAATCTTCCGAGGTGATGATATTCCCGGGGTTATAGTGACCGACAATGAAGTCGCATTGATGAATGCAATAGAGGTAGTGTTTCCATTAGCACACAATATGCTTTGTACATTCCATATATGGTGTAATTTGATAAATAGGTGCAAGCCAATAATTTGTCCACCCAAGAAAAAAGGATATGAAGAGATTAAGATGCTACCGGAATGAACGAGCGGATGCAAAAGAGGAAGTTGAAAAACAATACGCTCTAAATTACGCTAAATGGGTTGCTTTCAACAGTGAATGGGAATCATTGTGTTGGTCTCTTACCGAGGAAGAGTGTCATCTAAATCTTGCGGAGTTTATCGGCCATTGGGATACTCCCGATTATCCCGGTGTTGTATCGTATGTTCTTCGCCAATGGTTGGAACCACACAAAGAGAGGTTCGTTAATGCCTATACCAACCAATATAAACACTTGGGAAATCAAGCGACAAGTTTAGTAGAGTCGGCTCACCATCGGTTGAAGAAGAATCTCTTTGGATGTGTTGATAATTTCGTAACCGTGTGGAATGCTATGGAAAATTACTTCAAGCGCGACATTGATAGAATTAAAGAGAAATTCCAAAAAAGCCGTATATTCAAAATGACCGGAAAATACGCCGACCACCCATTGTTCAAGGGAATCCATTGCAACGTATCTCGCCAATGTATGAAGTTGTTGTTCAAGGGAATCCGAAAACAACCGTATGTGTCGAGCAACTCAAACGAAGGAGATGTGTGATGGCATTGATTAACAACAACCACTTTATAGGCCTTCGTTTAAAACCCGATTGTCCACTGCCTCCAATATCCGGAAACTCTTTTTGGCCTGCCTTTAACTACAATATAATGTTGGGTTGGTGTATTATGTATGAGCATAACATGGAGATGTGGAAAGCTTTGTCGAAATCTGACGAAATTGTACATGAAGGTCGAATTTCACTTGATGATGATTAAATGACACATGCAATGTAACTAAGTATGCTTATCAATGTAATACTATGTTTTTTGAAGTGTGGTATTCATTATCGAGATAATGCTAGTATTCTATTGAGTTGACAGATAATAGTTCGGCAACCTGTATTTTTGTGCAGGTAACCGAACTAAAGTTCGGTTACCTGGTGAAAAAATACAGTTTTCCGAACTCATGTTATATATGAGTCTTCAGAGAAAGTTTCGGCTACCATTGATATAATACTTTCCTAACCGAACTTTCTAGTTCGGTTACAAGCTAGAAATTTAGAAAACCGAACTTTTAACCTGAAACCTCAGGGGAGTTTTCGGCAACCAGTTTAAATGTTGCGAGGTAACCGAACTCTGTCTTCGGCAACCTTGTAGTATTTAGCTGTTCGCCGAAAATTAAGTTCGGTTACAAGCTAGAAATTTAGAAAACCTAACTTTTTACTTGAAGCCTCAGGGGAGTTTTCGGCAACCAGTTTAAATGTTGCGAGGTAACCAAACTCTGTCTTCGGCAACCATTAATTAGTTACAGGTTACCGAACTAACCTGTGTTTAAATTTCAGGTTGCCGAAAAAAATCCTGTATTCAAAATTTCTTCCATATAAAATTGAAAACACAAACCCAATTTAAATTAAAAACAAAAACAAGGTTCTAAAACAAATATAAAAGTTGTTATACATACCAAACTACGAAATCCATAACTAAGAAGTTTTTTGAAACTAAAACCATACGAAATCACTAACGACCACCACGACGAACCCTTTTACCACTTCCTTGTTTACCACGAGTTTTAGGTTGAACTTCCTCATCACTTGGGGTTTCATCTACTCGTCCGGTTTCCTCCATGGCGCGACTTGAACATTCTCCTTGTTGTCGACCCCTCTTCAATTGCTTAGACCTACTTGGCTCCATCATTCTTTTAGTTATAAGACCCTCCCACTCGCCGTAGTAGTAGGTTTGTTCCTTAGTCGACATCGGCTCTCCACTGCGGATTTTAGCCATCAATTTCTTCAATAATTCCGTACCCTTCTTCACCTGATTCCAATTTTAAGCATAAGTAAATATATTTTCAATACTTTCAAACAACAAGGAAGTATAAGAGAAGACATTTTCTTACCACATTATCCCATAACATTTTTGCTTCTTCTCCACAAATAGGCATCTCCTTCTGACCTCTCTTAGCCTCCCTCTCCTTTTCCTTCCCCTTCGCCTTATCAGTCTTAGCTTGTTGTTCTCTATTTATCACAAAAGGATGACTAATTTCTTGATAAAACCCCGTATAATCTTCATCACATGCATTTACATCTCCACCACAAGGTACACAATCACCTAAAGGTAAGTAGTAGTTACGAATTACATTCCAATGTCCTACCGTAGGAGTTGGTTCATGTTTTGGAACAAAATATTTCTCGGTGTTCTTTGTTCCTTGAACCACCAAATTGAAATTTTCATTCTCCACGTCGGGATCCATTTGGACACAACAAAGTTGTCTTAGTATTCTCCTTGGATTATATATTGCGTAGCCATTAGGATACCAAATTGGTCCATAGTATGCCGAGACGGTAGAGAAACCATTCATATCTTCTTCATCTACAGGGACATCATCGGGTACGGCGTATGGGTGAAATACCACATCGTTCACCGTAAGTTTATCCAATTTCTCCCTCAACGAAGTCAACTGCTCTTCTTTAGACTTCTTTTGTGCGTCCAAAAACAACCATTTTCCCGCTGTAGGTTCGTCATAGGGATAAGCTGTCTTTTCCCTAGCCAATCCCAATGAAGGGAAGTGGTCATAAATCCAAACCTATGCGAAAATACGAAAATATTAACCACATACATGAAAATTGATTTGAAAGCAGAAAATTTTGGGGAATAATTTGCTAACTAACAATGTAGAAAGTTACCTGAATAAGAGTTAAGTAACCTCCAATTTGATTTGTCTTAATCCTCGACCCTTTGCTCATCTCTCCTAGAACAAAAGCAAGCACCCCAGTGTCCCAAGAGTATTGGTTAATCTCATCGAGATTCTCCAAAAGCTGTAGATAATGTGCATCCACCCTATTTCCAGAAGTGTCTGGGAAAATGACGGTTCCTAGCTGATATAACCAATAAGCGGTGACATGATGCCTAAGGGTCTCCTGGTCCATCACCAACTTTCCTTTCTCCACCTTCTTTCTTGTCCCTCCAAATGCTTCCTTCAACTTTACCAACTTGAATTTCTTCAACCTCTTCTTAAAGGCTCCATTTGTCTCTCTTGGATTATACTCATCGCCACGTTTAGGGGACCTCACAGAACGTCTAAACTCACATTGAGCCTTTCTTGCATCCCATCCTAGACATTTTAGAGCCAATTCTTCAAGAGCTTCATAATGCATCGAGGGGTTGTAGCCTTCTCGAAGACATTTACCTTCCACTGGTAAGCCGGTTATTCTCGAGCAATCGTCGGAAGTAATTCCCATCTCGCCAAATGGAAGATGAATTGTATATGTCTCGGGATAGTACCTCTCGAGAAATGCGGATACGGCAACAACGTCAAAATCCGCATGTGCATCCTCTATAGCTCTCCATAAAACACACTCTTTCACCATTGATTGAAAATCGTCACACTCCAAAGATAGATCCCATTTGGACGCCTTTTGACGCCGAATAAGACGTACTGCATCATTATGATCCTACGAAAAAAACATAACATTATTAATACTTGACGAAACATGTCCCAAAAAAAAAACATTTTGTTAGGTAAAAATGAACTTAAAGAATACCTTTGTCGCATAGATCTTCGCAGCCCATGAGTGTTTGTAGCCAAACAAGGTGTCCCCTCCATCATTTGGAGTACCATAAGTTGGGTTCACTGGTGGCAAACACAAATTATCAGGGGGAATGTGTGAGTATCTATCACAAGGCGGCTTCGGCTTTTTTTTCTCTTTAACAGGAACAATTTCTTGCTCTTCTTGCTATTCCTCATCTTCTTCCTCTTCCTCCTCTTCATCCTCTCCCTCCTCTTCTTCCTCTCCCTCTTCTTCATCATCCTTCTCTTCCTCTTGTCCTTCTCCTTCTTTGCCCTGTCCTTGTTCTTTTTCCTCTACATTCTCAACATGTTCTCTTTGTTGTTCAACCTCTTCATTTCCTTGCTCTTCATTTCCTTGCTCTTCTTCATCATCATTCTCTTCTTCAATAACATTATCAATTGTATTCTCCATCACCTCCTGATTGACTTCCTGTAATGATCCCCCTCCATGTTTTTCATTTTTGGTACCACGGTTTCGGAAATCCAGATGTATCCTACCGCGAGGTGTTGGAGTTCTCAAATCTTCGTCTACGTGGGGATTAGATTTTTTTCCCTTTGTTCCTAATGAATGAAAACCACATTATTACCTAAACAGAATATTGTCTTATCAAATAAAGATGAACATGGGATTACATCAAACACAAAATGTTAACAGGCTAAAGTTCGGTTATCTGGTATAAGTTGAGAGGTAACCGAACTACAAGTTTGTATGTGACAGATCAAAGTTCGGTTACCACATAGAAAGTGCGAGGTAACCGAACTATATTTTATCAAAGTTCGGTTACCTATATAAATTTATCGAGGTAACCGAACTCATATTTTTCATATACAGAAGGAGTTCGGTTACGTTATTTTTTTGCGAGTTTACCGAACTTCATAGTTCGGTTACCTTAAAATTACTAATTGGCCGAACTGTTCTTCATATTGAAAGTTCGGTTACCTATATAAATTTATCGACTAAACCGAACTCAATTTTTTCATATAAAGAAGGAGTTCGGTTACGTTTTTTTTTTTTTGCGAGCTTACCGAACTTCATAGTTCGGTTACCTTAAAATTACTAATTCGCCGAACTGTTCTTCATATTCAAAGTTCGGTTAACAAATTCTAGGGTTTTAAATTTTTCTCCTAGCCGAAATCTCTACTGTAACTTTCATTTTCAGTGGTTTTTGATGATTTCTTCAACAAAAAACGATTCAAAGGAATGGGTACGAAGGAAATTACCTGCGGATTTTCATTTTGAGGGAATCAGACTCCTTGGTTGATGTTTGATGCTTCAATTCGTCTCCCAACTTTGGTTGAAGTTGTTTATCAACTTCAAATTGATTTGGGAGATTCGCTATGCTAGCCAGACCCGGACTCAATCCGGGAATTCTTGGTGTCTGCTTAGAACGCATTTTTTTATAAAATTGATTAATCGACGATGAATTTTTTCAAATCGTCGATGTATACGAAGAAGAGGAGAAGAAGAAGAAGAAGAGGAGAATAAAAAAAATGTGTTTTAAAACTGATTTTTGGTTTTTATTTAGGGGTTAGATTAGTGGGTAGTGGTTAAATTAGTGGGTTATTAGGATTAGTTATAACCTTAATTAGGATAAGGGCAGATTAGTCTTCCCTAATCTTTTAGGACACCCCTTAAAATTTTGGGTGGACATTTGAATAAGAAAGTAGTCCCCCACTGTTTTGGGCTAGTCCCCAAAACATTGTTCTTTTAATTGGGGGCTTGCCCTAGAGTACAAAAAAGGTTATCCCATGCTAATTTTGGTTACCCCTTATCAAAATAATTTCTAAATGGCTAAAATGCCCATGAATGATTAGTATTAAAAATTAATTAAGTTAATTAGTGTGGTAATTGTGTTTAGATTAAAATCTGATTTTGGGATAAAATTTTGGGGAGATTTTATTTTTGAGTTTTTATGTGTTGAGAAGAAGAAGAGGAGTTTTAAGAGGAAAAACTAGGGTTTTTAGAAATGAGTGATTCAAGTGGAGGGAATGAGGTTGGTGAAGGTTCAAATAACAACCATGATTGTGTTGATGGTAAGATTGTCTCAACTAATCCTATGGATTGGATGTTTGATGAAGAGATGTTAATAGAGGAAGCCATGAATAATGGTGCAAATGAAGAACCTATTGCTCAAAATGAAGGAACCAATCCTCGAAATGAAGAACCCGGAGCTCAAAACAATCAGGTAAACTTCCTTTACTCTTCAAATCGTCTGAATGTTGGTCCAAGTGGTCGATTCATGGTCACTATGGAACTATTCAGAGTGAGGGTCGTTATAGTCGTGTGTTGTATACACTAACGACCCTAAAGAATCGTCAGTCTGTTTACACTCACGGAGACGACTCTAACCTGTAACTTTTAATGGTGATGAAAAATTGTGAAGGTGGTGTGTTAAACAATGACGACTCTTTTTAGTAGTTCACCTAGAGTCGTTAGTTGATTCGTTTAATACCCGGACGACTCTCGAATCCAAACTCTCTGTAAAAAAACACAAGTTTTGTGTTTTTGAGTCGTCATAGGGATATTCTGATATACTGACGACCCTAACCAACCATTAATAATTTTAGTTAGAGTCGTCACTTTCGATATTTATATACCTTAACGACCCATACTGTTAATTTTTAAAATTTTTGATTTCATAGAATCATTTCATTGAATCGTAAAAGGCATACATCTTGCATAGCGTTGCATTGAAGGAAATGAAATACAATAGATAATAACGGTGCACTTAAACACTTAACCATAAAGGTTGTAATTATAGGTAGTGCCTTCCAAGATGAGGTAGCAATCGTCGAACTCAAACTTTTTTCCACGAAGCACCTCGTATCGGGCATACGCCTTCCCCAACTGAAAACGCAAAACAAAAACTTAGTTAGTATTGTTAAAAGCTTTCGATAAGTTTGACCTCTTGTTTAAATACTTACTCTTATAGCACCCAACATATTGGGTAAGGCTTCCCTTACAACCTTCATTTCCCTTTTGAAAGCTTCACATTCGAAGAATATCTCCTCGAACCGTTCCTTGACGAGTTTCAAAGACCTTGAGTTACAATTTCCGTCTAACTCCACAAAAACAATGAATACACAGTTCCACCAAGAATTCGATGTTTGATCAATGTCTTTTCCTAGATCTTGAAAGTGGTTTGTGACTGTCAACCAAGCTCTCACAATGGCGCAATTCTCTTCGGAAGTGTAGGGAGTAGCCATGGTGTTTCCTTTTTTTTTAGATGATAAATGAATGAGAATGAATGTGAAGGTTGACAATTATGGTTTGGGTGAAGAAGGGTGAGATATGGGTCTCTATTTATAGAAATTCTAGAACCAACAGTCATTTTTTTGAATTTTTTACCGTTGCCCGACTCAGCCACTTTTGGTGAATTCAAAATTAACATTAACTGCTAAATGGGTCGTTACAAGTTATACTAACAAAGTGACGACTCTTGCACATCAAAAGAGTCGTCTTTCTGTTATGTTTATTGGCGGACGACTCTATTATCAAAGAGTCTCTGTTTTAAGTGACATTTAGAGTCGTTAATATGACTTTCATCAAAAATGACGACTCATACCAAATATTTCAAATAAACATTAGAGTCGTCATTGGTATATCTAAAACCCCTGACGACCCTTGTTGGGAATATACTATCTGAAACTCGTTTTATTGAATTGAAAAAAAACGTACATGTACTATGAAATAAAATAGAAGGAAAAGACATAAAATAGTTCAATACATTGCGCTTGAAAACCTAAACGAGTTTAATTATATGCGGCGACTTTCCATTCGCTTTCCTCCAAGAGACTATAGCAGTCCTCGTGCAAAAACTCATGGTCGTACTTTAATTCGTATTGGCTGCGAGCCTGCGACCCAAAGAGTACTAGAAAAACAAAAAAAAAAATAAGTTAGTTTTGTTGAATACAAATAACCAAACAAATAATTTTTGATGAACTGCCAATTGATTCACAAACTTACTTTATCCATTCGAGGTTCGTTGGGAAGAGCTTCAGCCCGAGCTTTCAATTCGTCTCTCAGCAATACGCATTCATTGTATAAATAATCGTACCTTTCCCTTATCTGCTGGAGCGTCCTTCTATAACGATTTTCGTTTAGTGCTTTAAAAACCTTAAATACACGTTTCCACCAAGCATTGGATGTTTGATCCATGTTAAGGTACGGATCTCTGGTTGGGTCGTGGTTACTGGCGATCCATTGCCCTCTTTCAAAGTCGTGCTTCGTGACCGTGGTGTGTGCTCTAACAATAGCAACATCTTCCATATTATTGAACGGAGTTGGAGCCATTTTTGGTGTTTGAAAGTGATGGGTTACTGATTTGGGAATATTGAAAGTGATGGTGAATTACTTTAAAAGGGATAGGTCTCCTTTTATAGGAAAAAAAACACCCAACGGCTAGTTTTTTTTAAAAAAAACGGTTACCTTTTTTCCAACTCCGCAATAACTGCTTGTATTAGTCAAAGTTGTCATTGCTTTACCAAATTTGCAATAACTTTGTATAGAGTCGTCATGTTAGATATTTATACAGTAACGACTCAAGTTGAAAACTGAACAGAATGGTGTATATTTGTCAATGTAAAGTCGTCATCGTTTAAGTTGGGTCGTCCGTTTTAGAAAAAGGGTCGTTGTCATGCTAAAACACACCATGACGACTCAATAGCAGAGTTTCAGGCAAATAAGTCGTTAACCTGTACAATAAGGTGATGACTTTGGGGGTCGTCGTTCTGCAAATGTAAAGGTGACGACCCTTTAAATGGGAAATAATAAATAAAAAAAAAGAGTCGTCATTTTAAAATCTTATAAATTGACGATTCTGTAATGACAAATTTTTACTTTTTCTGTAGTTGGTTGTACATCCGATCTCTCAACCTGAACTCGTCTCCACTATCGGTACGGATACCTCCCAACACTATATGACCGATTTGGTACGTTTTTATTGTTTGAATCGATGTATATCGGTTTGAAAATTGGTGAATTAGTGTTCTCAATAACGTCTTATTTGTTCAATGTAGACGTGGAAAACTAAGGCTGAGGTCAAGGAATGGATTATTTCCAAGGAAAAAGAGAAGATGTGTGTAGTTGTTCAAAGCAAACACGTCGATTTTAAGCAAATGGAGATGGTATGCGAGAGAGCGGGGGATAAGGAAGAAAGTCACAAAGGGAAGAATTACAAGTATGAGAAGAAGACGACGAGGGTCTACAAAACTTCCTCGAAGAAGATTCAATGCCCGTTCAGGATTTTTTTCAAAAGGCATCATGAAACTCATCTATGGAGTTTGTATAATATACCGGATGGTCGTCACAACCATCCTCCACCTAAAAGTCTTTTAGGACATCCAGCATATTCCCAATTGAAACCTCATCAAATGGAAAAGGTCCGGCAAATGAAGGGATATAGGCCCCTTAAGATCCTAAATGTAATAAGGGCGGAAGATAAGACAAACTTGTCTATTATTTCCACAATCTACGCTGCCAAAGCAACGATCAAGAGAACCGAATGGGATGGTAGATTAATTATGCAACAATCAGAGTGGCTGGCAGAAAAACTTAACTATGCCATGCAAAAAAGGGTGGGTCCGGGCGAGAAAGTGACTCATATTTTTCTTGCCCATCCTAGAATGGTGGATTTGGCTCAGTGTTTTTATCAAGTCTTGTTCATAGATTGCACCTATAAGACTAACAGGTATAACATGCCTATGTTGAACGTGGTTAGTCATACTTCGGATAAACAATCATTCACCGTTGCATGGTGCTTTATAGAAAAAGAAGAAATAGAGGACTATGTTTGGGCGTTGGAACAAGTGAGGTTAATTTACCATGGCGAAGAGACACCGCAGGTTATATTTTACAGATAGGGATTCTGCAGTTATGAGTGTCGTACGTCAAGTTTTTCCACTTGCTCAACATTTCCTTTGTACGTGGCACATCCAAATGAATATTTTTTCTAATTGCAAGAATCATATCCAAAAGATCAAACCTGCGAAGGGTAATCAATGTTCCAAGGAGGAAGACGAGCGTCTAAGTCAACTTTCAAAAAACGAGATAGTGGAAGAGAAGAGGAAAGATAAGGAAAAATATGATGAAGAGGAGGATCTATGGAAGGATTTCTGCAAAGATTGGGACCATTTGGCTCATTCGAAGACTGAAGTAAAGTACTATGCTAATTTGCAGAAGTTTATTGATGATTGGAGTACCGATCATAAGAAGGTGGTCGACTATTGCCTAGATACATGGTTGAATCCTTGGAAAGAGAAGTTTGTTTATGCATGGACCAATAAGTACAAGCACTTCCAAAATGAGTCCACGAGTATTGCAGAGCAGTCCCACGGACGTTTGAAAAAAATTCTTGAACTAAACACTGGTGGGGAAGTTACGGTACAGGAAGCTATTCACGAGCACGCCAAGAATGATCTAAGCAAGATAGTGACTCAGATGGAGTATAGTAAAGACCATTTTATGATGCAATACATAAAAGACAAAGAATTGTTACGGGGGGTTGCACACCAAGTATCATGGTGGGCAATAAAGCATATGATGACTGAACTTAACAAATTTCGAGCGAATGCTTCCAATGGAAAAGTGATTAAATGTAATTGTACAACCGAGACGTGGCTTGGCCTCCCGTGTAAACATAAGTTTGGTGGGTACAAGGTGATCATTCCTCTCGAAGATATCGATCCATTTTGGAAGCAACTTTCAGCCCAAATCCCACAGAAGCCGCTGATGAGCAATTTGGAGACTTGGAGATTGGCAAGTACATCAATGAGAAATATTGAATAATGAATTTTGTAGGAAGACAAATATTGGTTTCTAATTTGTGGCCGGCTTCCCGTAAGAGCTTGGGAGTAGAAGAAGAGCCAATCAAAGAAAAACCACCGGGTAGACCAACAACTAAAAAGTCGTTTAGAGAAACTGTGAATACGGATAAGAGCTGCACAAGTGACCCATCACGTCATGAGTATGTCCAGGCGCAATATACGGAGTATGAGAACTCTTTCCTCCCCAAGGCAATGGGTCGGGCAAAAAAGCATGATTTTACCCAAAGTGAAATAGAAGTGAAACAGGAGGCAGACATGGATGTAGAGCATGTGGTCGGTACCCAGCAAAGCCAAAGGAGCGGAATGGTGACGATAATAGGAATAAAGGGTAATCCGTGCACCCCTAGAGATTCCCAAGGAAGACCACATCGTGTTGCTTACACTTTGTATAAAGAGTATACCGATCAACTTCCTCACGTCATCTTGGATCACCTTATATCCACCGACGATGTTGACGGCGATGGAAATTGTGGTTACCATGTTGCAACGGAACAATTAGGGCATTTCGACGAGGCCGACGAACTTAAGCTCACCCAAATCGAATATGCAAGAGAAAAAAATGGCAGAAAAACTCGTTGAGGACAAGCAACTCTATTTAACAATGCTCATGGAAGGAGATCCAAAAAAGAGGGAATTGAAGTTTAGGGAGTTGGTTTCAAACGTGAAATGGAGAAAGGGGTCGAAGAAGGCCGGTTATAAGTTTTGGATGCAAATGCCTTTTGGTGGTCAACTTTTAGCAGACACATTCACTTGTGTTGTAATTGTATTCAGCAAAGGCTTCCCCGGAGCGTCTTGTATGTACGTACCCTCAAAAAATATGTGTGAGGCGGCGATAAAGAAAATAAGAATTGTAATGGCACATGTCAACCATAACCATTACATAGGCTTGAAGATTTCCGAAGAATGTCCTTTACCACGGGTCTATGGTGATTAGGGAGAGAACACCAAGGACTGGACAAACCAGTATGAGTATGGAATGAACATTTGGAATGCTATGGACCCAACCCCGATTTACTTAGACATGGGCGATGGATCGTGATAGAAGATGTTTATTTTGAACTTTGCATTGCATTTTTAAGCATACTTTTTGACAATGGTTGTATCTTGAACCCGGATATTTGTATTTTGAAGAATGCTTAATGAATGCAATGCGTTTTATCTTGCGGCATAAATGTTTTTCACTCTTGTTTCTTTTGAAGTTCTCCTGTATGTTTTTGCCATATGGAGTCGTCATTGAATCCTTCTATACCTTAACGACACATAACTGCCATTTAGTGAATTTTTAGTGTCGTTTACCACGATAACCATATACCTTAACGACCCTTAGGGTTACAATTTTGGTGTTCTCCTGTATGTTTTAGACATCTAGAGTTGTCATTGCCCACCCTTTATACCTTAACGAACCTTAGGGTTAAAATTTTGGTTTTCTCCTGTATGTTTTAGACATCTAGAGTCGTCATTGAATGACTTTATATAATAATGACCCTTATTATTAAAAATATTGGTGTTCTCCTATATGTTTTTGCCATTTAGAGTCGTCGTTGCCCAACTATGTACCCTTACGACTCTATTGGTAAAAAAAAATGGTGTTCTCCTGTATGTTTTTGCCATATAGAGTCGTCATTGTATCAGTCTATACCATAACGACTACTGATACGAATTTTGGTGTTCTCTTAAATATAAATAAGGGTCGTTCGGTTTATTATTTATAGAATGACGACTCTCTGAATAATGCCCTCAACGTCTCTTTTGTGTACACTTTTTCCCAAAAAAAAAAGCCGTTGGGATATTTTCTATATATAGAGGAAGCCATCGACTACCAAATCCAATTGAAAACAACCTCACAAAATATTTTTTTCAATGGCAACTCCATCATCAACTAGCAATTCAATTGAAAACATACTTGGAAGATGCAAGCGACCAACCAAATCAATATTGGCAATGGAAGAAGAGATACGCAAAAGAACCATACGACCTACTAAAAAACCATTTACTCCATCGTCATATCCTACGAAGGAAGAAGAAGAGATGCGCGAGGCCAAAAAACGAGGCGAAGAACAAGCCAATCTCCTGGAAATACTCAAGCAAGTCGAGGAAGAGACCGAATGGGTTAAAAATTATTATATCGTCAAGGATCTTCCCGAAGAACATCAACATGAGAGTATATTTTGGAGTCAAGTTGGTTGGAGTCCTTTCGTTAATTACTACAAGAAACTACGCTATGATTATGAACCATCACACATTCGTGATAGGACGATTCACGTTATGAGATTATGCACCAAGTACAACGAGTTTCTCACGAGGCACAAACGGGATAGGCGTGCAGCCCAGGATGCATATACCAAATGGAGAGGAGAGTCATTTTATCACATCGAAGCCGTAGTGGTAGTTAAATCTTGCACCGAGAAATGAGTAACATGTAATTTGTTGAGTAAGATTTATGATAGACTTGATGTATTTTAGTTTCAACTAAATGGAGTTTACAATTATTCTGAATAAATGTAATTTATCTTCATTCTGAATAAGGGTCGTTATCCACCTACAAGTTCCAAACTTACGACTCTAGAGTCGTCAATATATTTGTTTCTATCCTAACGACCCTTGTTGTGGCTTTCAAAAAATCAACCCGTTGGGGTTTCCTTCTATAAAATACACCACCTACTCTTGAGAAAATGGCCCAAAACATTCCATTTTCTACCAAAATACTTAAACTTTTAGTGGCAATGGCGGAATGGGAACCGTGTGAAGATTTGTGTCTCGTTAAATCGTTTGCTAATACGTTTCGTGAACGTCCAAATGAAATCTATTCAATGTTTTGGAAGAGAGTTAAGGAGTTCTTCTACGGGCGTACCGGGAATCCTAATAACCGCAAATGGAGGGATTTGGCATTTCGATTCAACTACATTAAAGGTGCAATGCAAGAGTACGTAAAAGTTAGAAATATGGTGTACGACCATCATCCACGAGCTCCTCTTAGGGAAAAAGTGAGTAATCCGATAATATTTATACTTTTCTCATGGTTCAAACTTACTAACGTATAACATTCCTCATTTAATTTCAGCTGGAACATTTCAATGGGTTATGGACAATACGTAATGGGGAAACTAAGTTCATTCACTATAAAGAATATACAACGTTGTATCGACGAGCAATAAGGTTCATTGACGAACATTTGATGCGTCAGATTCTTGATTACCCTTACTAGCTCTTCTGTAATGCTAGATTTATGTAATGTTATCTTCTTATTGAAATCCATGACCTTTCTCCTATTAGTTCAAAGTTTCTAGAAAGAGTCGTTAGTCTCTTAAGTCTACTTATTGACGACCCTGTTGTGAAAGGTACAGTCGTTCACTTAAAACTAATACATTGACGACCCCTTCACTAATTTTTTTAATCAATCTCCTAGAAGTTTTCCTAGGAAAGAGTCGTTATTTGGATCTAAATATCAAGCTGACGACTGTTGGTCTGAAAAAAATTAAAAAAAATAGGTTTAGAGTCGTCAGCTTGATAAAAATAAAGTGAACGACTCTTTGGTTGAGATGGTAAAATCCAACTCATCACATTTAGGGTCGTTATTCTGCTATATTTAAAGCTGACGACCCCTACTCTACACAGTGTATAATATTGTCTGCTTCAGAGTCCTAAAAAATTATAACAAAGATACTTGTAAACATCCTTCTAAAATCTATGAAAACAAAGTAGTTTCAACAAAACATCCAAACCAAACACATAAGTTGTTTCAATAAACCATCCAAACCAAACACATAAGTTGCATCTAAGAAAAGTTAAGAAACATAAGTTCAAGTCAATAGTAAAATGAAACATAAGTTCAAGTCGACGGTAACATCTCCTCACTCAAGACCACCATCTCGACCTCGACCTCCTCTTTACCTCCCTGACCTAGAAACTCTCGCTTCTCTTAGGAGGACCCTGAGTTGCACTGCCCCCTGGGGAACCACCATCTTCTCTAGCACCTTGTTCATCATGAGGTTGGCTACATTGTCCCTGTTCAGCACGTTCTTGTGTTAGATGGCTACGTGTTTTCCGGGTCCTCTTACCTTCTTTAGCCAGCTCAGCAAACATCTTCTTTGCATTGGGATTTTCAATGTGCCTATAGTAATCAGCGTACCGACGTTGCTTCTCAGGATCAAACATTTCCCCTTTGTTAGCTGAGCAACACAGTCCCTTGACAAAAAGCTTCATCCGTTCCCTCTATATGCATTCAAATACCAATTCACATTAACTAACTTATATTTTTATATAGATGAATAACATAATTACAAAAATAAATACTCACCACTAGTTTAAGAATGGTAGTATCATCTCTAGTGTCAGCTTGAGAAGCAGAGGTGGATGCTGTGTTTGTCCTCCTACCCGTAGTCTGATCTATCCGTATCACCTGACCGTGGGAGAAGCCTTCGTACCATGCATAGTAATCTGTTGTTGCCTCGTGACCTTCATTGACATGCATCCAATCTGTGATGTCTACTAGCCTAGAGTGTCTAGTATTCCAATGCTTGGTATCAGGTTCAGGTTCGTAAACCACCTTTATGTCCGACACGTCAGCCTCGCATTTGTCCAACTTGTGCTTGAACGGAGATACATAGTCGTCATCGGGTGAATCTTGAATAAACCCAAGTTGACGCATGATTCTGCTCGGATTATACATTGAAAAACCGTATGGGTGAAACAAAGGGCCATGTTAATACACGACATCTTCCATTGCGCCAACTCTACCATCCTTATATGGATTACAGATTACCTCTTTCGCCATGATGTTGTCCAATTTTTGGCGCATTTCTATCAACGCATCTGTTTGTTCCTTATCCTGAGAACCGGTGAACAAGTATTGGGTTCCTGTTGGACTACCTTCGCAGTAATCTGGGTTGAGTTGCACGTCTTCACTATCTTTGAACAGCGAGGGGAAATGATCATAAATCCACACCTATAACAAGCACGTTAGAAAAATTTAAAACAATCAAATAAACATAAAAACATTAATGGAAAAAACGTACACAAAGAAGACAACTTTCATCAATCCAAATACCTGTACTAGAGCCAAATTCCCATTAATTTGAGAAGTTCGCTCGCGAGATCCCTAGGTAAGCTGACCATTCAAATGTGTTACTATGGCAGTCCCCCAAGAGTACTTGTTCACATCTTCCAAGGGATCCAAAAGCTGAAGAAGGTTGGCGCTGACCCTATTACCTTTGCTGTCGGGAAATATAACCGACACAAGGACGTACAACAAATACCCAGCTGCCGCATAACGACATTCCATATCAGAGAGACCATCTTTTTCTTTGCTTAATGTGTCAGAAAACATCTCCCTAATCTCTACAAGTTTGAACTCTTTCTTCGGGTATTTAGTTCCCGGCACGAAAAGCCCATCAGTCTTCTCTTTATCCCACCCAAACAAGTTACTGGTCAATGCATAAATTTCATCCCAACTAAGCCTTTTCTTGAAATTGTCATTGGTTGATTTACCTTCGACCTGCAGCCCTAATATCTGTTCGGCATCATTAGGAGTCACTGCCATCTCGCCAAAAGGGAGTTGGAATGTGTCGACTTCACCGTAATACCTTTCACAGAAACTAGATACTGCGACCTTATCATACGCAATCACAGAATTCAGAACGACATTATACAAACCGAAGTTTTCAACATACTCTCTAACTCTTGCGCATTCACCTTCTAGCGTCCACAACTCCATTTTCTTAAAAGAAGATTGGTGCCTGAAAAGACGTGCGGCATTCTTATGATCCTACAAAAGAGAAACATGTAAATATTACAAAAATAAATAGAAAGTTAACATCAACTAATTAGATAACAAGCAAAGTTGGGATTCTTACGATTGTCTCATAGATTGTATGAGCCCACGATCCGGGATATCCAAATAGAATTTCGCAGCCATCTCTAGGTTCTCCTCTAGGTTTACCACTGCGAAGAGGTTCCAGCAACAAACAAGTAGCGGGAATGTGTCTCGCGCTGGGTGCAATATCCGTTCCATCCTTCTTTACCCTCTTTGCCGGCTTCGGCTTTTCATTCTCTTTCTCCTCCTTATCACCAGCATCATTGCCTTCATCCTTTTCATCATCCTTATCACCAGCATCATTACCTTCATCCTCCTTATCACCACCATTTTTACCTTCATCCCCTTCCTCCTCATCATCACCACCATTACCATCATCAGAATGATCACCACTACCATTATCTTCATCATCATTATCACTCTCTTCTTCCTCTTCTTCTTCTTCACCTCGTACGGGAGGATCTTCTTGTATCTCTTGTATCTCTTCTTCTTCATCATCGCTATCGTTATCGGAAATAACAGGAGAGGATGATCCCGACGAATCCGACAACTCATTACCTTTGTCTCTTGGTTCGGTGATAGAAAATGCTACCTCGCTTGGCTTTTTTCCGCGTAATGGCCCGGTAAGTAAGTATTTATCGTGTCGGAGAGATTTGGAAGGAAGAGTTATCATCATTGGAACCTTGTCTTTGGTCTTCTTAGTACTATAGTCCAAACACACAAAAAAATTAGATGGGATATCAATTTTATGGTATCAGTTAAAGGGTCGTCAGTAAAGAAAACGACCCTTCAATATAAGGTGACGACTCAAATATATGTAATGACGAGCCTTCCAAATATTTGGACAGAGAAGGTGATTTTTTTTCTTACAGGGTCGTTATCGTGTAACAATGGGTCGTCATAAAGGCAATAACGATTCTACGATTTCGGTTGACGACTCTATGGCATGTTGCTAATGATGACTCTATGGGACCTAAGATGACGACACTACCATTTTTTGTAACAGGAGTCTGTTTAAGTTCCATAAAGAGTCTTTAACCAATAAAAAAGGGTCGTCAAACCAGAGTCGTCATATTGAACCTAATACACTAACGACTCTATTCTAGGGCAAAAATTGTTGAAGTAGCAGAATTAGGGTTGTCATCTTCTACCTATTACAGTAACGATTTTTCATACAATCCGCATGCAAATGAAAAGTCGTTAGGGGTTTCAATTTATATACTAATGACTCTTACACTAAAACTGCTAATTTTCAGTTACCAAACTCAGTTTCACAATCAAAACACAACAACAAATCGAATAGAAGGTGGGTTTTAATTCACATACCTTCTAATTGGAGCCATTTCTTTCTTGGGTTTCGATTTTTTTGGTTTGGGAATTCTTCTCTCGTATACCTTGCCTTTAACCGTATATACGAGATTAGGGATTTGAAGTGCTTTTTTAGTGGTCTGCTTTGTACAAGCCATGTTTGTAAAAGAATTTAATCGTCGATTCAAGTTTTATCATCGACGATTAAGCGATGAATCGGTTGAAGAAAAAAAATTATTCGGTGGAGTCGTTAATGGTGGTGGTGGAGAAGAGAAAGGGGAGGAGAGGAAGATGAAAATAAGAAAGAGAAACTGATTTTCTCTTTTGGTTTAGGGTATATGAATTGGGGGCCTAATTAAGGTTATTAATTAAAGTTAACTGATTTTTAAGATTTAGATTTAGTAAAGAGTAAAACAGTATTTTCACTTTCGGTTTAATACGCCCCTCAAAAATTTTGGGTGCAAATAAAATGTCTAGGCCCCCAATTAAACGAGGATAAGTAACTGGAAGTGGAAGGAGATATGTCGTTTTATCATGATTTATAAAGGGGGATACCACTATTAGCGGGGTGATACCAATTGAGCGATCCGACGGTCAGGATCTGTTAATATTTATTTGTCCTATATGGAATGGTATCACCCCCAAGTAATACCGGTATCCCCCTTTATAAATCGTGGTTTTTTTCCCTTTCTTATTAATTCCAATGGACGGCTAAGGTTTTATATGTTTTATCTGGTTTTAGAAAATTTAGAAACGACAAACAAAAAATCGTCAATGATTCTACACACCAGAACTTATCCCGTGTGTAGCCCGGGAGGAGATCGAGCGGACTAGAGGAATGTTTCTCTGCATTTGATATGTGAAGGTGGAGGTGGGTTCCACCATCACTTTCACACAATAATAACCACGGGATAATTTTTCGGTGTACGAATCATTTTCGAAATATCATCCACATCCAAGTCCAACGTCACTTCGTGTGTCGTGTAGTGGGGGCCAATAAACACTATCTTATTCGGAATAGTGTCCATTGAATTTGACTGATTTAGCGCTTTTAGTACTCCTATTAGAGCAAATTCTATGGGTAGTGTCACTCTTTCATTTTGAAAGAGTGACTACCAATTTTTATTTTTATTTTTATTTTTATAAACGACAGCCTATAGAAAGGCTAGAGGTCTGCCTCTACAGTTGGCATGAGCCAAATTGAAAGTCTAGACCAAAAACAAGTTTGAGCATTGTCCTTATCCCAAGCAACCAAAGAGTGTGCAACATTGCTACAAGTTCTAGGAGAAAAAGTAAAAACACAAGAGACTAAACTTGAACTAAAAAAATAGATGTCCTTAAACAAAGCATCCGTTCTCTGATTGCCTTCGAAGTCCCCTTGAGAAAATTGGTCTATCAAAGCTTTAACATCACTTTCCACAATGAAGTGTGTAAACTGTTGTTCCACTGCTTTCTTCAAAACTGCTCAAATAGCTCTAGTTCTGCTTCTTCTAGCTATAACAGCACAAAAAGAAGATTTTCCCATAGCATCACGAATTATATATCCTGCACCATTAGCGAAAGAGACAGGATCAAAGGCACCATCAGTATTCCCTTTTAACCAGCCTAGAGGGGGAGGCATCCAAGAATTTCCACCAGTGACATTAGGATAAGGGACAAGATAAATAGTGGGAGTTATAGTAGTAATCATAAATTTAGCTCTAGCTAAGATATCACTAGGTGTCTCTTTTTTCTTTGAAAAGATCAAACTATTCCTACTATTCCAAATAGACCATATAACAGCAGCAAAAGTTTTCTTAGAGTCCCCGGGGAGAGCAGTAACAGTGTTGACCATCCAATGCATAACCCAATCAGTAAATGAGGCATTAGCAAAATTCAAGATGGGGAGACCCAGAGAAGTGGCAGACCAAACAGAACAAACAAAAGGACACAATACCAAAGCATGCACAATATTCTCATTACAAGCAATGCATCTAGGATAGATAACAGTGTCAATAAGCATTTTGCTATGAAGAACAGTTCCAGTAGGCAGAGCATTGTTAGCAGCTTTCCAAACAAAGAGTTGAATGCGATGAGGCACTTTAAGTTTCCAAATGCACTTCCAAAGAGTGTTGCTTGGGGAAGGTCTGAGACCTCTGAGACCCAGGTAGGCATATTTAGAGCTAAATTTGGCATTTTTTGAAAGCTCCTAAGTCCTCCTATCAGGAGTACAAAGCTGACTTAAGGGAATATTAACAATCCTCTGTAAAGAAGCATTGTCAAAATGGGTATTTAATCTAGAAACATCCCAAGATATAGTAACATGTTAATGAAGTAGGAGACTATTAATTAGGGGCTTGGGGAACAAGAGGATTAGGTCTGGCATGGCCTAGAGGTGGGATCCAATTATCACACCAAGGGTCAATAAACTGACCATCTCCAACAATCCAAGATATGAAGGGTTTTATGAGTTCTTTAATAGTAAAAAGACATCTCCATGTCCAAGAGCAAGTAGAGGGACACTTAGCATTCAAGAAGTCGGAGTTGGGAAAATATCTGGGTTTAAGAATAGTGCCTATGAGAGAGTCAGGTTACTCAATAAGCTTCCAGGCATTTCTAGCAATCATAAAAGGCTATTTAGCTCAGCTTTTCAAAAACCCAAGCCCCTTTACTTTTAGGGGAGCAAAGGATATCCCACCCCAATAAGTGGAGTTTCCTATCTTTTGGGTCTAAGGTTTCACCCCACCAAAATTTACACAGATGAGAATCCATTTTCCTACATAAAATTTTGGGAATAAGAAAAGCAGCCATTTGGTAAATAGGGATGGCCGCACCAACATGTTTAACTAGAGAAGTTCTATCATCTTGGGATAAAAGCTTGTGATACCAGGAAGTAATCCTAACATCTACAGATTGAAGAATACTCATATGAGTTTGAATTTTAGATTTCTGGAAGCTAATGAGATTGCGTAACCATTTTTCTCCTAGGTCCAAAGAACTAATGTTGAGGATATTAGACAACAGTTGAGTGAGAGAGGGAGGTAGTTCCTTACTAAAAAGAACAGCAGATTAATCAAAGTTTATTTCTTGACCAGAAGCAGAGCAATACTTATGCAAGTAGTCTTTTCAGGTATGAAAATCATGAATAGTGGCTTTGGAAAACAGTAAGCAATCATCAGCAAAAAGTAAGTGAGTTATGGGGAGGGCGGGGGGGCGCGGGGGGCCTATTTTTACAAACTTTAATGCGTTGACCTAAGTTTATTCTAGTAAGTTTATCTATGTAGGAAAATCTTCATAACAAAGAATATAAAGATAGGGGATAAGGGATCTCCTTGTCTCAAACCCCTTTCAGGTTGAATTAAACCAGTTGGGACTCTATTGAGAAGCACATAATAAGAAACAGTACCCAAGCATTGGATAACCAGGGAGATCAAATTTTCACACACACCCATTTTCCTAAGAACTTTTTCCAGGAACTTCCATTCAAGTTTATCATAATCCTTAGACATATCCAATTTAATGGTTGCAAGGCCTTCCTTACCATGATAGTGATTCACTGTAAAACCACTTCATTGGCAAGAAGGATATTGTCAGCTATACATCTCTTAGGAACAAAAGCACTTTGATTTTGTGATATCATGCCATCCATTAAAGGTCTAAGTCTATTAGCTAGAGTTTTAGACATGATCTTATAAGCAAAATAGCATAATCCTATAGATCTATATTCAGAGACAAATTCAGCAGTATGAGTCTTGGGTATGCAGGCTATATTAGTGTGGTTAAGGAATTTAGCTACATGACCAGTTCTAAAACAGGTTTGCACCATGACAACAATAGAGTCTCCAAAAATATCCCAGTGTTTCTTATAAAATAGACCAGTGAAACCATCAGGGCCAGGATCCTTTTTCCCTCATATTTGAAAAGCAGCATTTTTAATTTCTTCAGGAGATAAAGGTATATTCAGACAATTATTATTATCATCTAGGGGAAATTTGGTAGGTAGATCAGCTAGAACCTCATCTTGAAAAGATTGAGGATTGGAAGAATAAAGATTTTTAAAGTAATCAACAAAGGAAGCACCAATAATATCTCTATCAGTAAGGATGTCTCCTGAGTTGTTTTTTATCCAACTGATAGCATTTCTTTTTTTAAAACAAAGTGACTCTACGAAAATAGGGAGTATTTATATCTCCCTCTAGAAGCCAGACCTCTCTGGATTTATCCTTCCAATAGAGCTCTTCCAAGGAGTACAGGTAGGTTAATCTAGTTTTTAGCCTAGAGACATGCATAGATTCAGAGGGGTTGGAAATTTGAACCTCTTTAAGTTCCTATATAGTAGTAAAAATATTAGTTTGGACATTTCCAAAAGAGTTTTTATTCCATTCTCTCAGACCTTTTTTAGTGTTAAGTAACTTAGCCTTAAGATTGAAAGCAGGGGAACCCTCCACATGGATGAACCAGGAATTTGCTATAATGTCTCTCCATGTTGGGTCAGTAATCCACATAGCCATAAAATGGAAAGGTCTAGGCATACAATCTCCTTTAAAATTGAAGCCTACGTGTATATGGAAATGGTCAGAGGAATCTCTAGGGAGATTATCAACACAAAGTTTAGGGAATAAAGTTTCAGAATCTTGATTAGACATCTATCAAGTCTTTCTAGAATTAAATCAGGACCACGTTGCATATTAGATCAAGTAAATCAAGGACCAGAGAAACCAGGATCATGCAAGTCAATTTTTTCACAAAAAGTTTTAAGATTTATGAAATCATTATCATCAGCTCTAAGCCCCCCATTTTGTCATCACGTCCTAATAGAGCATTAAAGTCACCTACAAAGAAAGCTGCCTCTCCACTAGGGGTAGGGGAAGGTTACTCTGATTAGCCTAAAAAGCATCCCTAGGGTCTAGTTTGGTTTACCATATATGAAGTGTATATGACAAGTTTTAGAGTGTATAACGTCATTGGTGGTAACATAGAATCCCCTAGAGTCAGAAGAGATAACTATGAGATCCAATTCATGTTTCCAAGCTAAGACCAGACCTCCACATCTACCAACACAAGGGACATTTACAACACAAGGAAATCCCAAATGTTTTAATTTTCTGTCAGACATATCATTCTTCATTTTAGTTTCAGAAAGAAACACAATATCAGGGTTAATGTTTTTCAGCAGGATAGACAGCTCTTTATTAGAAGATTTTTTTCAGGCCCCTAACATTCCAGCATAGCATATTGACAGGAAAAGAAGTCACAGAGGAACCATCAATAGGAATGACATTATTGAGAATAGAATTGTTGGAGGATGAGGTTACCTGAGTGGTAGGAAATACACTACCATTAGGCTGAGAACCAGAAGAATCACCACTTGCATTCCCTCCTTGAGTTGCATTGAGATCCAAAGAAGCAACCTCATGAAGAGAATTATTGCAGACATTATGATCCACCATAGCTTAACTTGTGGGAAGATAAAAAGTACCAAAGGGGTTTTTAGTGATAGAAGGAAGGTGGTCGAGATTGGTAATAAGAGGACAGAGAATGTTATAATCAGGTTTAGGGGATTCATTTATTGAAGGATCAAATAAGTTAGAAGTAGCTACATTTGCCTAAGCCAATTTCGCTGCTCGAGTAAGCTTTCTATCATCTGCTCGTGGATTAATTTTCCTTTTGAGGTTACTGAGAGCATCATGGTCAGCTGCTAGAGAAACAACCTCTTCTCTGGATAAGGTGGTATTTAAAGAAGGCGTAACAGCTATCTTAAACCTCTTGTAAGAAGTCTCAGGATACATAGGATGCTTGACTCCAAGTTAGTCGATTTGTGGATGATAGGAAGACCAGTTTTTGAAAAATTTACTGCATTCTGTTCTATTTGTTCAGCTTCATAGATTCTCAAAGATGGAGATCTACTAATAAAAGGTACCATATTCAACTTGTTGTAGATGGAGTAATGATCTTGCACAGCAGTCGCTTTACCCCAAGACTTGGAGGTATGAACTCCATTCTCTTTTGTCAAAGCAGTGTCATTAACAAATTGAGAAACTTCATTGCTTTGTGAAGTCTCCATAACATTTATAACAGAAGAAATCTTAGTTGGATGTGGTAGCATCCATCTGGTAACAGTAACTTTGGTCAAAGGACTAGCTTGAACTGGTGAACGGCTAAGGCTTTCCACTCGAACCGGCTTTGGTTTGTTTTTAGTGAAAGTACTTTCTTTATGATCAATGATTCTACAAGAATAGCAAAAAGATCTTGGCACCATGAAGTATCTGCATTCAATGAGGATAAGTTGAATTTCCCCCCTTGTGATTAAAGGAATGCCTGTTGGTAGGGGTTTTTGGACAACAATTCTAACAAAGACCTTCACATTTTTCTTTAAAGGATGATTACCATAAGGATCTTTAGCTTGAATGAGTTCACCTAGCCTGAAAGTTAGCTTTTTTAGATTTTCAAATTCAGTGCACTTATTAGGAACATTGCATAACACTAGCCACATAAGTTCTTCAGTAAAAGCAGTTTGACAGTATTTGGCCATCCAGTAGGAGGAACAACACGAAGAACGAGAATATAACCGCAAGCATACCAAGGTCGTTAACCATTTACTCTGTTGAAGTCCACTTCAACTAAGAAACGTATCAGGATTATTAGAGCATTGCTCGGTCGAACTCACAAGTGTTGTTATCTCAAGCTTGTTGTCAAATTTAATTGTCAAAAATATATCTTGATTTTTAGTCTACAATTAGTTAAGTCTCGGATTAGGATAGAAGTGTAGTTGAGAAACGGACATCACGGCAGTCATCATTGCGTTCTACCGTTTGAAGGAGAAGATCAACCGAAGCTTTTAGAGAAGTTCTTCAACAAAAGGTAAGTGAAGACTGAACCACCTATTTCTCAAGTTATAATCATCTTTCTATCTATGAGACGTTGTCGCGTAACTAATTAGACTATCATAAGCATATCAAGAATTTCGAGTCAAGTTTATCTTAAAATTAGGCCTCGAAATATACATGACTAAGCTTAATGAACATTTGTTCATACTTGATGAATTTCGGTTAAGGACAATTTGTTGTTCGTGATCTAAATTATGATTCAAGATTATCATTCGAAAATAGCCTGGAACAGTAATACGTGTCATTGATGTTATTCAGGAATGTTTCGAATTGTTGTAGAGAGAAATATAGAGCTACTATTATTTTCGGATACAAGACAGTATGCATACCAGTCTTACAAACTGGAAAAACTATTATAGGTCCGGAACCATAGTACATGTACCTAGTACACGTACCGGAGTAGCTATATGTCGACATCAATTTTTTGGTACGCATACCAGTATGCATACCTTAAAAAGTCTATGAACTCGTGAATCCGGAATGGTACGCAGACCAGTACTCGTACTGAAAAAGATCTCTCGGTTTTGGAACCGGTGTGGTATCCATACCCGGCACACATACTGGAAAAGTTCTTTATGTTCCGGAACTCTAATTCTTAGGGGTACACATACCCGGTACACGTACCATGACAAATATGTTCATGAACAAGGCTTAAGTATAAGTACTTGCCCTATCGATTAATTTCAAATGCACATAAAATTATTTTTGTGAGATAATTAGCATTTGAACAATCTCTAAAAACACTATAGACATATTTGAACATGATTGTGACTCAATATTAATGTCTTAAGTGCTTTATGAAAATGCTCAAGCTTATAGTTCAGTTGTCTAGTTTCGGCTAACCACTCATGAACGTTGTCTTTGTACACGGTTCGGTTACGGTTCATCCTAACCAGAGTGTATATCTTGATATGTCAATAACTTTTCAAAGATTCATCTAACAATGAATATTGTTTGCTTGGTTCCAAAGCTATTTTAGCTTAAACGTAAAGCAAACTATGCTTTGAAAGTCTATAAAAGGGGAACCTCAAACAACTTGGATCTTTGAATCCCGACACTACTTTTGTGTGTCCTAGTTGTAAACTAGAGTCGTCCTCTTCCTAAAACCCTTTTAGGGTTTAGCGACTACAAAGACTTCATAGGGATTCGTGAAGCCAGGTCCAGCTATATTTTATCTTGATAGCTCGAGTATCCTAATCTTGATTGATTGTTGAGCTTGCTCCATCAATCAAGATAGATAGAAATCATCAAAGTTCTTTTCGTCTCAGACTTTGTTGATTCCACAAGTTTAATACTTGTGAGGTGAATAATAATCTAGGCTGCTCTTCGGGAAGTATAAGTCCGGATTTTGAAGTTAGCTAGACTTCGTTGATCTACGATCAAAAAGAAAATCACACATATAGGCTTATCTGTGAGAGGCAGATTAGTTTAAAGTCTTCAATTGAGTTGAAGAAACTCTTAGGCTATAAAGGATGTCAGCTAAGGGAATCATTTTTGCAAAGTCCTGCTGGGATTCAAGAGGCATAAGGAACGCGACTGTAACTGAACTGCTGTGATGGTTTAATTCGGTCTCAACTACATTCCAGTCTGAAGTTAATTGGTAGTAGGCTAGCGTCTGTAGCGGCTTAATACAGTTTGATGTTCTATCTGGACTTGGTCCCGGGGTTTTTCTGCATTTGTGGTTTCCTCGTTAACAAAATTTCTGGTGTCTCTGTTATTTCTTTTCCGCGTTATATTGTTTATCTTTATAATTGAAGTATCACAGGTTGTACGTAAATCAGTCATAGTAGATACATCCATCCTTGTTTGTTGGATACGACACTTGGAAATTGATCTTTGGAATCACCCAAGTACTCTCACACGTAAATCAGGTTCACGGACTAGTCTTTGTAAACTTTCTGATTGTGAGAGAAAGAGATATAACTTTAGATATTATTCCTTGATTAAGATTCATTAAGTTGAACTCTCGAAATTGTATTTAAGTTTGTCCATACAGGTTTCCTAAGAAAAGTTGGTGGTGTATTTTGGTACCCCCGGTGTTTTCAAGGATCTTATTCTTCATATCACTAAACGTAGTTACAGTGGGAGTTTGAACAAGAGGCCATTGATTGGTTATATAGTTCCTAATGGAAGAAGTTTGAACCAAAAATTCATTACAAACATGACCAATCATGCACCATTTCCAGTTGTTATCATTTTCAGCAACAACCACAAATTTATCTATGATGACAGGTTCAGTTAGGGAATAAGGTAGTTTTGTGGGGATGGTAAGCTTATCAGACATTTGAGTAGAGATCATGTATTTCTTTATCAGGTAAGTAGGGTGGGGGAGGTTGAATGTGGGTTTGTTGTTCAAGGGGAATGGTTATTAGAAGAAGTAGGCTGAGAATTTATCAAGAGAGAAATGATGAGCTTGCAATTGATGGTTATCAGGTAAACAACTGGTTGATATTTAAAATGATTGGTAATAATGATGTGAAGTTTGGAGGAGAAGGTTAAAGAATGATAAATTTGGTTTTTTGTGGTAAGATAGTGAAATGTCACTTGGGTAGACAGATAAGCCTGAACTGAGAGAGCTATAACATTCTCATAGATAGTCTTATTCTTGGTAGTATAGGAAAAGTGGTGGAGATCAGGTTCTTGAAATGGTGTAAGGTTACAACTTTTGTCAGAAGCAAGATGACAATAGTCTTGGAGGCTAGTAGTAACGGAGATACAATAAGAATTTTTGTTTGAAGACTGATCTCTGAATCTTTTTTTGGGCACATGGGTTAACCATGGAATATCCATTTCCACTATTGTTGTACTTGCACGACTTCAGCTTTAAACTGCACAAGTTGGTGTAGACAACATAGATTCTCATCGTACTTGCATTTTTATTTTTATAAAGGGTTGATGGGTATTTATGGTGAATGTATTTTTCTGCTTCTCTAAACAATTCATAAGAGACAACTCTAATAAATGTAGAAATAATGTGTGGGGAGGATGTTTGGCCATTATGGCAAATGGCTTTTTATGTATATATAGGCAAAGGGTTAAAATGGTTTAGGTAATGAAAAATGTAATAGATAAGCTTATTTGATTTCCATTTAGATCAAATATATCAAGGCTTGTAAATCTGTTCGCAATAGACAAATCTAGCAAACCTAACAAACCCAAAATACTTATACTCAGTTAGCTGAGAAGCATGGATTCTTAACCACCTCTCAAGAAAAATCGTGAACTAATCAATTTTGACTAGTTTTCAAATATTTTTCTCGAGGAATCACAAAGTCTGAGACGAAGGAAACTTTGTAATTTCTATGTATCTCGTTCTTGAAAGAGACCAGAACCTCGATAACATAAATAACAAGATCAGGATACACGAACTATCAGGGTAAAGATAGTTGAACCCGGCTTCACGAATCCCTAAGTGCATTCTTTCAGTCGTAGACCTAATTATGTTTCTCAGAGGAAACCTAGGTCAATAGAGGACGAATCTAGCAATCAACTAAGACACATAAGTGTTATGGATTGAATTTCCCACTTGAATGAATGTCTCTATTTATAATTTTCAAGATTGAGGGTTGCTTAAAAATTCAAGCTAAGATAACTTGAGATTCAATCAAATACTTCATTTGTTTAAATGAAACTCTACCTAGGGTTTCAAGTAAGCATGTCAGAAGTTTGTCTTGAAATCACATAGAAGAATATGCACAGTGATCCGGGTACCGGAACCGTGTACAATGATAGTTCTTGGAAAATATGCTTTTCGAACTAGTAAGCAATATTATGTTCATTTAAACACTTGAGACTTGAATCATGATGCACATATACAAGGTATAGATGTCTTAGAGGTATTTATGAGAGTCATAACAATGATAAAAATATTTAAAAAATAAGTTTTTGAGCATCTGCTGATACATATTGGGACAATTTGTGAAACGCTTCGTGAACTGTTAGCCAATTCGTGAACCGTTAAGCCATTCCCAAACTCATATGTCTATGGTTCATGAGATGGATTCGTGAACCATTGGTTATTTCACAAATTCATATCACTACAGTTCGTGAACTCTCCCCTTCAGAACTTTATGGTTCGTGAGCTGGGTTCGTGAACCTACCTACATTCTGAACGTCAGATATCCATGGTTTGCGAAACGGTTCACCAACCTACCATGAGTTCAAATTTCAGTAGTTCTCAAAAACTCTCTTTTGATGTTAAAACATTCCCATTTTCCATAGATATAATTATCATTGCTTGGGCAATTTTTAAATGATCCATATGACAAAGAAATAATTCTCGAACAAATAAATTATTTCGAACTAAGATTTCTAAGGACCAATGAACATCCATTGCTTGAATCATATTTTGAGATATCTAACAAGACAAGCTTGACTCGAAATTTCTTATTTGCAATATTAAATCTACTAGAAGTCATATGACATAGTCTCATAAAGATAGAATGGTAATGCATGTGAGTAAATAGAATGGTTCAGTCTTCACATGCCTTTTTGTTGATGAAGTTCTCCAAATGTCTTCGTCGATCTTTAGTCTTCGAGTGTTATTCAGTGATGTCCGATACTCATCTGCCAACTTTTATACCAAGTCTGGGACTTGACTTTAATAGACTAGAAATCTATATAGTTTTGTGCAACTTACATTAACAACAAGCTTGAGATCACAAACTTGTAAGTTCGACCGAGCAGTGCTCAAACATTATGATTGTAAAAACTTTATCATAGTTCAACAGAAGTGGTGTGATTAATAATGGTTCTACTGATATGGTGAATGCTCAGTTTAATGATTGGTTATGCAGCATGTTCCCGGATAATAAAGAAACACTAGGGTGAGTATGTTGGAATGGTTTGGTTTTGTGATGTGGCAGATTTGGAAATGCAGATGCAAGAAAGTGTTTGAGGATATTCAACTCAATAGTCAAAATGTAGTCAATATGATAAAATATGACTATACAGAGCGGCATATAGTCAAAACAACTACTTCTGCACCTGTTGCTAGTAATTCTGGCCTTATAAATTCCATTCGGAAAAACCTGTTCAACCTTTTATTAAGGTCAACTTTGATGCTTCATTTGAAGAAGCAACACATGTTATGGGTAATAGACTAATAATGAGGAATTTTGCAGGTAGTACAGAGGGAATCCGATACAGTAGGAGTAGAGCACTAAATCCTGAACAAGCGGCTAAAGCCCTTTTGGATGTTGTCTTATGGGGTAAAGGGAAAGGAGTAGAGGCTTTACACCTTGGGAGATTGTCAAAATGTTATCAGTGTTGTGAATGACAACTTTGAAACAATAAAATGGACAACCAGGAACATTATCATGGATGTTCTAAGAAATTTATCTTCTTTTAGTAGTTGGAAATGTACTTGTGTGCAAAGAGATGTTAACCATGTGGTACATGCCTAAGCAAAACATGGTATTTTAGTTTCTCAAACTTTGAAAATATCCTCAGATTACCCTGCTTGGATAGCTGATTGTTTTCATCTATGAGGAAGGATTAATTGGAGTATACCAGAAATAATTAGGGGATATTTTATTGTTCATGTCAGCGTGAATAAACCATACCAATTTTAATTGCCTGCATTGAAAATCATACCGGCATAAATGGTAAAATATCCCCAAATTATTTTCGGTATACCCAATCAATCATTCTCCATAAGGATGAACAATTGTAAACTTTTCTTCCGTTAATAGATCTCTTTTCGTATTAAAAAGGGAAAAAAAAAAAAAAGACTTTAGGGAGTAGGAGTTGCTCAAAATAACTGAACCGCCAATCCAGCATTATAGGGCTGGACCGGTGTAAAGCTAATCAAAACATAACTATATATTCGACATATTCTTCCGACACTGAACAAGTTCAGACAGTTTTTACCCTTTCACACTCTCTCTCTATCTACCAATTGCTTCGCTGTTATTTGATCCTTACGCGAAATCATTCATCCTCTCTCTCTAAACAACCTAAAATGAGTGAAACAATCAATTTTCTGTTCTCTTAATTAAATTTTACCATCAAACTTACGGAAAGTTTAACCTGAAATTCAAGATTTTCTGTTCTTTTTCTGTTGATTGATCAACTAGGAGAGACTTTCCTCTTGTTTTGTTTTGCTTTGTATCGTTTCTATGGAATCAATTAGAAAGCAAGCAAGTAAACTGAGAGAACAAGTAGCAAGACAACAACAGGTTATTCTGGTTTATTCCATTCCATTCTCTTCTGTTGTGTTGTTTTATGGGATGTGTAGTACTCGTTTGTTTAGGACATTACAACCTAGAATTTTGACTTCAAGAGCATTTTCTATAATTAAAATGATTTTGATTGCTCAATTTGAGTTCTTAAGTTTGTCAATTTTGCGGTATTGTTCTTTTTCTTACTTAAAAATTAAAAGGTATAATCTTTATTATTAAATTATCGTTTCATTTTTATTTATCTTTAGCAATCAGAGGATTTTGGATTAGTTGGTAGGTTCATGATTGGTGTTCAGGAAAATAGAAGATATTTTGGAAAAGGATTACTATTTACTGTATATCGTTTACAATTGTGTATTACATGGTTATGAGCTGGGGAAGATATTTTGAAAAATTCGCACATATTAAAATGAGTACGCTAATATAGTAATATGTACTTTCTCTTTACTTTGACAGGCAGTCTTGAGGCAATTAGGGCATTTTGCTAGTGATTTTGGTATTGCTGATGAAGCTGAAATTGAATGCCACGAACAACTTCAACATCTTTACAACTCTACCAGAGTCGCAAAGGTTTGACCTTATTAATCCATTTTGTATAATATTTGTTATTTTTAAGTTTCGAAAAGAGAACACAATCATCATGACATGATGATGGTATGTTATGTTATGCAGCATTTTCAGAGGAACATAGTTCGAAATGTCGAAAGTTTTGTTTCTATCAGCATGAAACAATTGGAATTAGGTGCGGCTTCTTTTTTCATTTATGATTAATTGTTCGTGTCAAATTGAAGCTCTCGTTTATTTTCTGGCCTGTCCAATGCCACCATTTCTTTTCCATTCTCAGCTGTGCTGAGGCATTAAATGATGTTATTTTTGGAATTTGTAGTAAAAAAGCTAGCCGAAGATTGTTGCAGATACGGGAATGAGAATCAAAGCTCCAATGCTCTTGCAAAAGCAGCATTTGAGTTTGGTGCCTCGCACAAGTCAATGGAGGAACAGATGGAGAATTTTGTTAAGATTCTTGATTCTCAGGTTACATCCTCACCGTTTTCATTGTTTGAAAAGCATTACATCAATATTCAAGACTTAACACTTCATTCTAAAATTCATCCTTCATCAGAAGTCATTAGGATAAATAGTTCTATATTGTACTTATTATTTGATTTTATGAATCCCCATTTATTGTTACAGAGAAACTTCTTTGTATTATTCTTTGAGCTACCCCTAAAATATGTTACTCAGAGTAGTGAAGGACCTTCATTCTCATGAAGTTTCCGTAAAAGCGATACTCTTTCTGCCTCTTCATATGCAGCAATGAAGTGATAAAATATATTATGAAGTTTATGGAACTGTTCTGTAAATCTATCATACATATTGTTTTTTCTGTTCCCTAATTCATTTACATTTCATTGTGTTATTCCAACACTCATATTCTTGGGCTATTTCCTTGCCTAATTATTTCAGTCTTGATAAGTTATATATTCTTCTCTAGATTTCAGAGCCACTACGGGCGTCAATAGTTGGAGCTCCTTTAGACGATGCTCGACATTTGACTCACCGGTATGACAGAATCCGCCAGGAGGTGGATGCTCAGGTATTGTCTGTTAGCAAATGTATTTTTTTGGACGTAAAAGAGATGAAGCCTAGTCAATATGTAGTGAATGCAGGCAGCAGAGGTCAGGAGACGCCAACTAAAATCCATGGAGGCTGGATCTACATCAGAGGTTAATGCTATAAAGCTAAAAAATGCTGAGGTGAAATTAGAGGAGCTGAAATCTACTATGATGGCACTGGGAAAGGAAGCAACGGCTGCTATGCTTTCAGTTGAAGATCAGCAACAACGGCTTACTTTTCAAAGGATTCTCACAATGGTATTGCATTTTTATGCTGGTAACTAACTTTTTAAGCATATCCTCCCCAACAAAAAAAAGAAGAAGATTCAAACAAAAGAGAACCCCGAAATTATTGAAATCTAAACTAATTGAAGAAGGTGTTATTAACTCAGGTAAATGCTGAAAGGTCTTATCATCGTAGTGCTGTTGACAGTTTAGAGCAGCTCTACATGGAGGTGCTGTATTCCTTGTCCCTCCGTCTCTCATATTTTGGTGCTGTTAACATGTACCATTTGCCTCAAGTTTTTGCTCCTGATAACAGATGATGATATCGAAGCAGCAGATCGAGACTGCATCAGAACCAGCTCCAGCTACAACTGATGTATATGTTCCACCTGCACCTGCAGATAGTAACTCTGATAAATTTGATGATGTCGAGCCTAGTATTCACAGCAACACCAGTTTCATTGCAGAAGTATGGATTCCTCAATTTTAAGAGAATCGTAATCTGTATGACAATAGGGATTACTTCTGTTTGATGTAACCATGAGGCTCATTTTAACTGTGTTTTTAAATTCATGCAGGTTATACATCCATTTGATGCTCAAGCAGATGGAGAACTTGGTCTCTGTGTTGGTGACTACATTGTGGTTCGCCAGGTACTTACTGTCCCCAATATAAGCCTTCAGCACCTAGTTCCATAATCTCCAACTCTCCTGTGATTCATCGATTTTTGGTATTCCATAATCAATTTGAGCTATAGAGTAGAGATGGTCAAGAGTCCTGGTTGGTAACTTGAATGGATCGGTGGAGTTGTTGGCCCAGATATTCTACGCAGGCAGTACAAGCTCTCAAAACATTAAAATTCTCTGTCTTTGGATCATGTATGAAGCAGAATATGCCTTGCCAAGGATCTTCCAAAACACTGACTTTAAGTAACCTTCATACTTGAATGCGAGTGACATGAGTAAATTTGCCATCACATCAAAAGGTCGTTATAAACATGCAATATTTTTCATCACTAATACCTGTGTACAATATGTGGGCTTCCATGTGTCACATTTTTTTATCTCTTGGGAAACATGTAGATGTACTTTACAATTGACAAAGCAGTTCTCCGCTGCTTTTTCTTTTCTTAGTTATGTGTCAGTCTGCCTTTCCTTCTTTCGCGTTACTCAATTGTAACAACTTTCCCCTGAATTATGTTTACTTGTTTAGAAGCTTCTTACGGGTATCATTTTTGTTCATGTGTTGGTAAATAGGTCACTCCACATGGATGGTCTGAAGGAGAACACATGGGTAAGGCTGGATGGTTTCCTTCTGCATATATCGAAAAGCGGGATGTAGCTCCAGTAAGCAAAGTAACCGAACTAGCCAGTTAGTTGCCTTAATAATCAGCAAATCTCACTTCCTCCTCAAAACCCCATCTGATTGGTTTTGTAAGTGTAATTGTTTGTGAATTTCTACTCTTTTCCCCCATCGTATTTGTATGAGCCTGTCTTATGGATGTAACTTTTTGGTTCACTCAAGGTGTGGCTTATATCTAGCGGGTAATAATCTGATATTCATATACAGCTTGTATTTCTATTTGTAAATCATCTATCTGTTATATTGTTATAATGGAAAAGAGTTCTCTCATTGATTATGAACCTTCTTTAGAACGACATAAAGCTCTCTCATTCAATCTGCTCTCAAATAGGTTTATAATTTTCTTAATTTTTCTGATATAGGTCAGTGGTTGTTTTAAGGTATCTAGATTATGTCCAGGTGCGGACTTTGGTACCAAGTATTTGGATACAGTATTAAGGATTGGTACCTGGATCAGCACTTGACCGTCAAAGATTCCATTTGAGTTGTTTTTTTTCCTCTTAAATTTCTTCGTGTTTTGTGCTTGTTCGATCTTTATTTTGAAACAACATACATTAGTAGGTTTTGCCAAGTATTTGATCATCTGAAATTTTGGATTTTGAATTAATAAAGTGTCGGGATACTTTGGATAAGTATACGGCATACAAAGAGGAGGGAGGATCCCTTACATGTTTATTCTCGTTATCTCACATATATTATGTTATTTTAAACAATAACGGATTCGAAACTATTATTTTAGGAATATGTTCTTCTTACGAAATCTACGGTCCTACCAAAAAATAGTATATTCCGAAATATTAAACCTCATCATCTACTAATCTTAATTAAAACGGTTAAAAATCAATCGATTCATATTCGAAGTCATAGATGATGGGGTTATGCGTCTCGGTATACACTCATTTTCGGTAGGTATGTAGAGCTTTGCAAAAGGAACATAAGCTTTAAAACTGATACCGTTTGGTTTGTGTTCACAAAAAAAATGCCTAACGTGTGAGATAGTGTGAAAACAAAAGTGAGAAGGAATCCTCCCTCTCTAACAAAATTCATATTCGTGTAGCATTGAAGACGAGAGTTTTTTTTTTTGAAAGGAAGAAACTTTTTATTGAACACAACAAAGGCTTAACAAGCCATACACACGGCTCAAAACCTCTAAAACACCAACTTTCTACGAACAACAGAAGAAGAAGTTTAATCCTCCCTATAAAGAACATCCTTAATAAGATAAGGTGTAATGACTTCTGGTGGATTAACTTCCCACTGATGAAAACATTTATTTTTACGGGCATACTTAGCTAAGGGATCAACAACCCCATTACACACCCTATTAACTTACCTAACCTGAATTTCATCTAAAACCTGATAGAGACTTACACATTCACCTGTATTTATCATTCTGTAACTGAAAATGCACATCTACATTTGCTTTTGAAAGATAAAAAAAGTGGAAGTTTTTAGGTGTTGTTTATTTTGAGAGTTGAGAGAGTTTTCGGGGCATAGTTTTTCAAGATATTCATAGAATTTTCAAATTCAAAAACTTTGGCTTCAGGAAAAACATAAAATAGAAAAGGCATGAAAACGAACGACTGAGATCTCTAAACAGACAATGGAAAGGACGGTGGAGACAAAACCATTCCCTGTTTTAGTTTATCTATAGACGAGGGAGGGGATCAGAATATGAGAGAGAGATAGGAGGACTAATGTCGTCCGCGCGTGTGTAAATCCAGCCTTTTCCCTTTAATATATTTAGCGTCGGTTGCACGTGCGAAATGTCAACCCACTCACGTGCGAAAACTGTAAACCCCTTTCTCTTTTATTGGTTGGATGAAGTTCTCACTTCCACACTCAGTCTCTCTCTCTTACACTAGTAAGATCATTCAATCACTTTTTGGTGTACTGAGAAAGTTTCCGAAATTAGGGTTTCTATTTTTGGTAGATCGATTTGAGGTGCGTTTGTTTAATTGCACTCCAATTTTTTATTTTTTATTTTAACTTTAATTCAAGATCATAAAAATGCTGATAATTTTGATCAATTTCATATGAATCTTGTAATTTTTGGTTGGATTTGAAGAATTTGTAGTGTTTTTAGTTTTATAAGAGTGATATAATACCTGAACTATCTTAGGCAAGATTTAGAAATTTTGGTAACTCTGTTATTATTGAGCTATTTTAGGGTTATAGTGCATTTGGGGTAAATGTAGGAATGTTATTTTCTTGAGACAACTTCACACTGGTAGTAATTGTTATGTGCATATTCAAGTTTAGAATCCTCGGGAGGCCACACATATACAAACATCCAACTGTTTTTGTTAGTTATACATTGATTATGTTCATTCCTTCCGTGCAGGACATTATTTTGTTTCTGGTGCACTGTTTGCTAACTATCTGATTATGCCATATCATTTATCGTCGACTTAAACATCAGCGGGCATTCCTCTGATGGAACATCTAAGGCCAATTCTACTTTCCATTCTGCTGTTTCATATATTACTGGGAGAAAACAATGCTCTCAGTCCAGATGGTATGATTTTATGATCCCTGCTTCATTTTTTTTCTTGTATGGTGGAAGAAGAAAATGGCTGCCTAATTTGGGCCCCAACTATTGGTCTGCCATGGGAGTGAAGTGTTAGAGACCTACCATGTGACAAACCTCATACATCTAAACCATCCATCTTCTGATAAATATTGTTGATGTCTTGTTGTAGGTGAGGCATTGTTAATTTTTAAGACAGCAATTCTTGGTTCAGATGGTATCCTTCTTCAATGGAAACAAGAGGATGCAGATCCTTGTGGTTGGAAAGGAGTGAAATGTGATGCTCATACCAAGCGGGTGATTTACTTGTGAGTTCCTGGAATCACCTTTAAGAGGTTTTGAATCCTTGTAGATGGAACTGCTTGTTTTGATGAAAGTTTACTCAGCAGCATAAGTTGAAATTCAATTTAAAGTTCTTGTTGCATGGAAAGAAAAAAAAAATCCTTTTGGTTGTTAGTTTTCACCCCTGATAGAGTTACAATTATTGCTGATCATGTGCATTTATTTGGAGATGGTAAACGAGTTTTAGGCGATTAGTTGTTCTACCTTATTTTACTCCAAATGTAAAGCAGTGTGCCATAGTCTGGTAAAAAATAAAATGAACGAAAAAACTCTACAAATTCGTCAGTGCATTCTCAAGCTTTTTACTATAAAAAGATCTATTAACTTCCAGTCACTTTGTTATTGCTGCGTATATGGAAAATAATGCTTCTTACTTGAGCCATCCCATTATTATAAACAGGATATGGCCATCCATATCAATTAGCTTGTCCAATATTCGATTTCCTGGAAGTTTCATCCCCAGTCTTTTTTTCTCATATATGTCGATATCATCACAGCTGCTATCTGTGTTATGTATGTCTTGTTTCTGCTATCTTCCGAGTTTCTTAACCATAGTATTCGGGAGAAGCTACCATATGGCCATATGCATCGGCAGATATACATACATTATAGAAAATATTCACGCCTTTTATGATTCTAATTTTCTATCTTCTTGTCTATTAGGAGTCTTCCGCAGCACAAACTGAGTGGATCTATATCACCTGAGATTGGAAAGCTAAATCACTTGAAAGTTCTGTATGTAATTCCCGTGAATGTTCTTTAAAGATGGTTCTTCTAATTGTGTTTTAAGTGTAATTGTTTGTGCCATTTCTATATTGTCACATGTTTCAGAGCGCTTCATAACAACAACTTATTTGGAACAATCCCTTCGGAGTTGGCCAATTGCACAGAATTGCGAGCAATGTGAGTTCACTAGAATCACTACTACTTTTTATGTTTACTGGTATGTCTTGTTCAGTGCATTTTCAAACGTTAGAATAATGAAAGGTGTGAGTGTAGAAGAAGTGAATAGAAGTCCTAAGCCTATGACAAGCTTTAATTGTAAATGTGTGTCTATCTAGAGAATACAAAACCGTATTGGCTAAGTCGATTGTGATCCCTGTTTTATTATACACTTACAGGAATTGCCTCGAGTTTTGACAGTATTAAATGTTATCTATTGTGTGCTGTAGACTGTTCTAATGCTCAAAGTATTGTTTGCTTATATGTATTTTCACAGATATTTGCAGGGTAACTACTTGAGTGGGTCAATTCCTTCTGACTTCGGGGACCTTCCAGATCTTGAGTTCTTGTTAGTTGCGCTTCTCACTTTTATTTAACTGAACCATTCATAAAGTCTTTTGAGTTATATTGCTATGTTCTCTGCTTATTCAATGGTTATTGCTAGATACGTCAACTTGTTTTTAACGGTTTTGCTGTTTTTCATGGATCACTCATTTTTCCGACATCTTCTTGTTGCTTTCTTAGGGATGTCTCCAGTAACTCTTTAAGTGGTTCAATCCCTTCATCACTTGGGAAGTTGAGCAAGCTTTCAATATTGTGAGTATACCCACTGCACATGCTAAGTTTATCCAATTACCTTGACTATGCTTCTGATTGGCGAATTCCTCCTTGTTGTTTTGAAGAAATGTCTCGACAAACTTTCTGTCTGGGCAAATACCACCCAACATCAAATTTACTGAAAATTCGTAAGTACTACATACTCTTTAACAAATCTATGTCTTCATGATATGTTTATTCATCTGGATGGTTGCTTAGCTGAAAACTCGTGAGCACTATTTTTTTTACCGGTGATGTATAATGAGTGAGATTTTTTTTAAACAAAATAAAAATTATTAGATGTTTAGGTTGTTGTATAGTAAGTTCTAAGATACTCAATTGGTCCAACTAACTAAATATTTTCATTTGGATAACTTCTAAAGCATTTACAAGTGTAATGAGCTATTAGCCTATTATAAATTTAATAAAGAAATGTCAGACTTGAAAGTAATGCACAGTGATTATAACTAGGGCAGGTCTGAAGATACTCCTTTTGTTGAAAACATATCTTCAAAATGGTTTTCTGAAATGTGGATCTTTGAGTAAGCTAAGTAATTGATTTTGAAAGTTGTATATAGTCATATCATTCATAGCGTCGTTAGTTGATAGCAATGCATGTGCTGATCTTCATTGGGATGGCCAGAAACTGTGAAATTTTAATGCGAACATTCATTGGTAGAACATATTCTTTAGAATCTTAATTTAACTTTCACCTCATAAATATTGAAATTTACTGTATATGCAGCTTTGTTGGAAATCGTGGCTTGTGTGGGACACAGATAACTATAACATGCAAAGATGAGCATGGCGGAGCTTCTTTGGGGTCTCAGCCTAATAATATAGGTAAATATCGTGTCCTCCGTGCTGCATTTTGATGTGAAATTTTCCATGTTTGTAATAGCATTTAGGAAGCACGTGTTTGCTAATTTCTCAAGATGACAGGTTTCTCAGCAGTTCTTAGATTCTGAAGTTTCTTCTTTGTTATAACTATTGCATTGTCTAAAGTTGTTCTGTATACAGAGTTATCGCTTCATCTAGATTAATCTAGAATATGAAATATTATATATGTGATGTACATCCCGCATCTATGTTATTTGTTTGATTGAAAGGTTATTTTTCAAAAAATCCTTCAGTACAATCTTGAAAGGGAGTTTTTGCATTTAAAATCCCTTTGCAGAACGATTTAGAGAAAAATCGCTACGACTCAATTTTTTCGTGCTTTAAGAGTCCACTTCTTCCCCATACTACTACACATGAAGTGAAAATGTGAAGACTACCATTAAAGCAGCTCAAGCAAGACTAACTATATCTGTGTGAATTTGTCCCCTATCTCTATGAATAAGAAGAAGGTACAGTGTGTGTTTCTTATAATTTACTTATGATATGTTGTTGCAGATAATATAAATGGGAAAAAAAAATCAGGGACGAGACTCCTTATAAGTGCTTTGGCAACTGTTGGTGCTTTACTCTTGGTAGCATTGATGTGCTTCTGGGGATGTTTTCTGTATAAGAAATTTGGCAAAAATGATACCAGAAGCCTTGCCATGGATGTTATTGGAGGTATATGCCCCAGTTAAACAACATCAACTGTTGCTTTTTGTGTTTTATATACTTCACTTCGATCTCACCAGGTAGTCTTTCAGGTGCATCAATTGTAATGTTCCACGGAGATTTGCCCTACTCTTCAAAAGACATCATCAAGAAATTAGAGAATTTGAGTGAGGAACATATTATCGGTTCCGGTGGATTTGGGAAAGTATACAAGCTTGCCATGGATGATGGAAGTGTATTTGCTTTGAAAAGAATAATGAAGACAAATGAAGGCTTGGATCGGTTTTTTGAAAGGGAACTTGAAATACTTGGTAGCATAAAGCACCGATATCTGGTGAACTTGCGAGGATATTGCAACTCCCCTTCTTCGAAGTTGTTAATATATGATTATCTTCCAGGTGGAAGCCTAGATGAGGCACTTCATGGTGAGCTTCCCTCATTCTAATGGTCTGTTTTACTATTACTTCTAGACGAAAATTATCAGACGATTAATCCTCCAGTGAGGAGACAGCTTTCTAAATATCATTTTCTAGAACATTTTCTTCCATGTCCTGCAGCCCTGTAAATTTATCTGTTTAGGTGGATCTCACATTATTCTCGTGTAGTTTAGAAATTTTCAGAACACTTCGAGAACAAATCCTTAAGCTTAAATCCTCTTATGAGCAATTTAAAATCTGATTACCTGTATATTCTTTCTAACTACTTCCATTTGAAGGAACATATAATTTATTACTCAGTGTTAAATTTTTGTAATTGTGCGACTGATGGAGAATGCTATGCACGTAGCAGAACGATCCGAGCTACTAGATTGGGATGCACGTCTTAATATAATTATGGGAGCTGCGAAAGGTTTGGCGTACTTGCATCACGATTGCTCCCCTCGAATCATACACCGAGATATAAAGTCAAGCAACATTTTACTTGATGGTAATATGGAGGCTCGTGTATCTGACTTTGGACTTGCCAAACTACTAGAAGATGAGGAATCCCACATAACTACCATTGTTGCTGGAACATTTGGTTATCTTGCTCCAGGTGTGCACAAAAACTGACTTTTGGTTGTATATTTGGAGGCTAAATGTACAGCTGTAGAAATTCTATGTGATCACAAGCTTTATGTTAATTCTCACACATTTGTCGATTTTTCGTAGATTTTTTTTGTGTTTTGAAGAACTAACATGTCTGCATTATTTGTGCAGAGTACATGCTCAGTGGTAGAGCAACAGAAAAAAGTGATGTTTACAGCTTCGGGGTTCTAGTCCTTGAAATATTGAGTGGGAAGCGACCTACGGACGCATCTTTCATCGAAAAAGGGCTTAATATTGTTGGTTGGGTACATCTTTAACCTTCCATGCCTATTATTATTGTTTTAGCATTTGATGTTCTAATTGTCTTCATAGGATGGTACTTGGTGACTCTCTTAAACACCGATATCTAAATCGTCGTTGCTCCCTAAACCCTGAATCGCTGAATATTTACCTTTTTTTTCCGTTGAATAAAACCATTTTATTGCTCAGTAGTTTATTTACCTTTCTGTGCAGTTGAACTTTCTAGTTGCTGAAAATAGGCCAAGGGAGATTGTGGACCAACACTGTGAGGGTATTCAGACCGAGAGTCTTGACACCCTGCTCTTGATATCTATCCAGTGTGTATCGTCCAGTCCAGAGGACCGGCCTACCATGCATAGGGTGGTCCAGATACTTGAAGCTGAAATAAATACTCCCTGCCCAAGCGATTTCTATGATTCCAGCTCAGATTGAAGAACCCTTCAAAGCAAAAGAGAAACCATCAAGCTCGTTATTCACATGAAACATGATTCAGTTTATTCAGCAGAATGAAAGAAACGTCAGCAAGCTACAAAAGGTTTCAGAAACTTCGGGATCCAATTAAGTTATTCATTCTTTTTTTCTGTTCTATGGAGATCAGAAAATGGCAAATTTTGGGTGTTATTCATCCGTCTTTAAGGTGTCAGAGCAGGTTGCGGTCAAGAAATTTGAGGGTGCTTTTGGTGTTTTTGTTTCACGCAAGTGCATGTGAGAAAAGGTTCTAAAGATGTTCCTCTGCTCTTTCTTTTCGCCATTCAATCCCTTTAGAAATTAATGTATATGGAATTTATAAATTTCTGTGTCTTTCTTCGTTCTTTGTTATTTGATGCCATTTTTGTAAAATAAGTTCCGTTGATATTTACCAGTTCAGTTCTCTTTCCTCACTTTGTTCGCATTCCTTTAATTACATTTTACGCACAGGTCTCTTAGTTGCACAATAGTTAGTGAAAACTAAACATGCAAATCCTTATGGATTGCAAAAAGAAGTTATGTAATGGCAATGTATGAATACCAATTGAATATTCTCGTGGCTTCGTGATTATGAATGTTTTATTAATTTTTACATAAAAATTGAACATGAGCGGTATACGGTATAAGATCCCAAACCTTATTATACTCTCTCGTTAACTGTTTGCCACAAGGATTAAAAGATACATCCAAGATTTTGAACTGAAATGATCAGGGTTCTCTCAGACTGGGTTTCAACCAAAAGCTCTGAACAATTGATAAGATAGAACATTGCAAGTTGTCCATCATACCGTGACTAGCTTTCCTCTGCATACAGTTGATTAGCACTTGATAATCCGTTAATGTAGCATCAGTTAATGGCTCTAGAAACTCACACTTAGCTAAAATTTCAGATGGGGGTACTCCAGAAATGAGGTTAGTGTCCAACTTCGGCTTCCCATTTTTGGTATCTTGAAACCCGTCAATTGGAGGATTTTGTTCAAGAGCAAAGGGAGATGATCCAGGAATAACTTCTTGTTGAAATGGTAAAGCTCTTGCGGCTTGTAAACAGAATTCCATCCATTGGTGAATTAATGGAGATGGACCCCTTACTCTGCCACCAATCCGTTCTGAAGTAAATTTTGAGGCAGCGGGGATTGCCTGCAAAACAGAAATAAAACTCGGAATACAATACTTCAATTACAAACACTCTGGAAGCCAACTTAGACAAGAAATTTCATTTCATGTACTCCAGGATAGATGTGTCCAAGAACATACCCATAAGTCTGCCCATAGACTAGCTCCAGACTTGGGAACCACCACAGCAACATTTGACATGCGCTTCGCAGCAGGAAGAACATCGCTGCTCCATCCAACAGCAACCCACACATCTCCAACTCCAAAGGCCTTTAGATAGTGTACACTGTCGAATAGCCGAACCTGCAAGAGAGCAAGTTGAACACACATGCATCATATTTATGAAGAACAAATCCTAATCTTGTAAATGGGAAAATGTTGAACTAAGAAAAAACCTGAGGTGATGATAGATATGTAATATTCACAATTTAAGAACTTAATCCACAGAAAGGATGACATGCATGCTCATTAACTTGGACTTGCTGCAACGATGGAGTTCAACTTTTGTGCCCTTCGTTAAAAAAGGAGAAAAAAGACAGCACCATGTGACTGCTAAGAAGTTTAGAGGCTCTGCGACTGTAAGATGGATGGTGGTATTTATTTGAAGTCCCCAAATCATATCATAGGGGGTCTCTTAACCTTGTTTAATGTAGCTGAAAGTGAACTTTAACCTAATACTACTCCCAAAAATTACACCATTATACAGAGACTAGCGGAGAGAAGCTGAAAATAATTTCCAAGTTCCAACCAATACCTGTTTTTGAAGTGACAGCAGATTCTGCAAGACAGCATCCCTTCCACCAGTAACTTGCGAGTTTAAGTCCTTTGTATTGTATGAAGCTCCCATATACTTCAAAACTGCACCAATCACTTCTCTAGGAGAATCAACCATTGAAATCTTTCCAGCAAGCTCAGGTCTCCACAAATCCTTCCAGTCCTGCAATTTTGGTTTATATAAATTCATAGTAAAATTGAGTAATTGGATAAGGGGTACAGTCTGGGTCATACATTTATAAGAATTCACCAACTGCTAGAGTTTAATACAGATAATCTTCCTTAGATAACTTAAGGATGGAAAAGGGTCTCAAGGAACTTCCATCGTCACTATTCAAGGTCTTGTAATGTTTTCCTTGACAGCATAAGCCCATGTCATGAAGTTCAAACTATAGAAAACCCCATTTGGTTAAAACTCCAATCGCAAGGAAAAAATTCCAGGTTTTTACATAAGTTACCTCTATTGGGGCAATATTATGCTTCCTAAATTTGTTCTTCTTGTATACGATCACCATGCTTCCCCATCGATATGGTGCTGCCCAAATCTTGCCGTCAACATTTAACTGTCCATCACTGTTCCTGCGTAAATAAACCTGAGCTAGTCTTAGAAAGAAGTAAGCCGAAGAGTAATTCCCTTTTCACTTCAAACTACGTTGGAAAACTGAGTAGAACATGAATGTGAAAGCATACCTTCCATTTATCGCTTAAACCCTTAAACCAATCCTGCCCTTCCACATCTTGCATGGATTCAATCATACCCTTGCTAATTCCCAACCTAAGCCATGAATCACCCACAGAAACAATATCAGCTGCTGTAGCAGACTTTGCGTCAAGTTTGCTTTTGCTAAAGGATGTAGACAAATCATTGAATACATCATCAAGACTTCCACGGAACTCCGTGCTCAGTTTCAATCTCTTTCCTTGTGATTGCAGAAAATCCTACTAGTCATAAAAAAGTAATCCGGCGATCTCTTCAATAACAATCTATTACATGTAAATGAAACATAAGCTAATCAAAGTTGCTGGGAAAAATAATTTCTGAACGCCCAAGAGAATATGTAACGTTAATAATTAAACCTTAATCCATAATGGAGGTATGGAACCACGAAGTGCAACAATTCGTAAGGGAACGGTCAAAGCGAATGTCTTAGACTTCCAACTATCAAACTTGGCCTTCAATTCCTTATCTTCTACTTCAATATTTTCCATTGCATCAGTTTTTCCTGTAATAAAGCATTTTCTCTAAGTTACTAATTAGCAATTACTTGTATAACAGAACTATTACTTGTACTTCTACGCATTCAACCTTAACCAAAATGATCGTTCCGATGAGTACCGTAAGCACAAGCTAACTAAGTTTCTAAAATTTGGTGACAGGGTCAAGTTGTGAAACTCCGGTATATTTAGATCAGAGTGCCAAAACACACCTCAGTAACCAGGTTACCACCAGAATGCAAATTTGTGAAGGCATTCAATTTTTACGTTACAAAACAAAACTTTAATAATAGAAAAAACTTATGTGTAGCTATGTATTCTGCTTTGCCATTGGTGAGAGATGTTATGTGTTTATATAAACAATCAAGAATAAAAAAACCTGAATTTAGATTAACACCGTTAATTCGATCATCATCTTCGTTCAATGTTTGACTCGAGGTGGGTGGAAGAAGAGGGATATTTCTAATATCAGCCGCGCGTGCGCTAAGGCAAACGAAAAGTATCGAAGAAGCAGCAAACTGCAGGAACAGAGAATGGAAACTTTGTAGGGGTTTTAAATGTGACGCCGAGGTATTATCATCGTTGGTATGTGCTAATTTCGGTGAAAATGTTGTTAGATTCTTGGAATTGGACATGGCAAAAACCTTGATTTTTGAAGATCTGAAGGTTCTAATTCGTTGCAAGTAACGAAGTGGGATTGGGGTATTAAAAGGAAATGGTGAATTCGGGCTTTGTAGTAGAGAGGATGATGATGACAAAGACGATAATGATGTCGCCATTTTTTGAGCTTCTCAGTCTATGACTGTGAGAATGAAAAGAGGTTTCAGCATTAAGGGTGTGTTAGTTTGGGTGAAATATGAAATTGAGAGGACCAAATAATCACGGATTAATTGGGCTCATAAAAATAATTAGGGGCCTCACCGAATTTATACCCACACCAGGAAAAAATAGTAGGTTTCCAAAAGGTGGTGAAAATACCATTTTACCTTTCTCTAATACCTAATCTAAAAATCCTATTAACCCTAGGCCCCTAAATTCATTTCATCTCTAAACCAAAAATCAGTCTCTTATTCTCCTCCCCTCCCTCTCTCTCTACTTTCCATCTCCATTAACGACCCAGAGGATTTTTTTATTTTTTTTTCAAATGATTCATCGTCATAATCGTCGATGCGAAAACTTTAATCGACGATTAACTTCTTCTACAAACATGGCACGCACCAAGCGGACTGCTAGAAAAGAATTTTAGGTCCCTAATCTCGCTGAGACAGTTAAAGCTAGGGTTTATTCAAGAACCAAGCAGAAATCAAATCAGGCGTAATCAGAGCAAGGTATGGCTCCAATCAGAAGGTATGTGAACTAAAACCCCCTAATCTAACTTTGGTTTGCGTTAATTTGATATGCTGATTGAAAAATTAGGTTTTTAACTGCAAAATTGTAGTTACAGATCTAGGGTCGTCAATGTCGAGTATATATTCCCTAACGATTTTTCATCTGCATGTTAATATAATGAAAAATTGTTAATGTTTAGGCTGAGGAAGATAACGACCCTAAAACTAGGTTTGCCATATTTTTTGCTCTAGATTAGAGTCGTCAATTTAGTAAGTAACAGTTGACTATTCTTGTTGACGACCCATATTTATAACGTAACGACTCTATACTATACAAAACTACCACTCTGTCCCAAATAATGAAAGGGTCGTCAATTATAATCTCTAAACCATTAACGATTCTTTTGTGACGACCCATTTCTAAACCCTAACGACTCTATATGATAAATAACTACCTTTCTGTCCAAAAAATTGGAAGGGTCGTCATCTAGTAGCAGTAGAGTCGTCAATTTATATTTGAGAATCGTCATGCTCTAGTTTGGAGTCGTCATTTGTGTTGAAGGGTCGTTTATGTTTATCATTTTCTTGTTGAATCATCATGCTCTAGTTTGGAGTCGTCAATATATATTTGATGTCTTATTGGTTCCTTTTTTTTTGTCTTTGAACTATTGTAGCAAGACAAAAGATAAGAATCCCATGCCAACTCCTCCTTCCAAACCTCCCCGCCACTGAAAATACTTAATTGCCGGTCCATTACGTGGAAAACTGCCGAGTGAGGTAGCCTTCTCTATCCGTGAACCCAAAGATAAAGGTAATGAGTCGTCGTATTCATCGACTTCATCCTCTCCTGTTGTGTCTGCTTCTGGAAGCGATGAGGAAGAAGAACAAGAAGAAATTCCTATAGGAGGTGAATATGTTGTTGATGATGATGATGATGATGATGGTAATGATGGTAACGGTGGTTCTGGTCGAGGTGATGGTGATGAGGAGGAGGATTTGGAGATTGAGGAGGAGGAGGATGAAGGTAATAATGATGATGATGGAAATGGTGGTAGTAGTGGTGATGAGAAGGATGATGATGATGATGGTAATGATGGTAATGGTGATGGTGGTGGTGATGATGATGATGATGAGCAGTCGCATCCGCAGTCGGAACCGGTTGCACAGGCAAAGGTTAAAACCCCAACTGCACCCAGCGCGAGAGACATCCCCTCCCCCCCCCCCCAATATGTGTTGTTAGAACGTCTTCGTGGTGGGAAAGCCAGAGGAGAACGAAAAGATGGCTGAAAAGTTCTATTTGGATATAAGAGCATGTGGGCTCGTACCATCTATGAGACAATCGTAACGATCTTAACTTTGTTTTTCATATGATTTGTTGATATCAACTTTCTTATTTATCTAATTATTTGTTTCTCTTTTGTAGGATCATAAGAATGTCACACGTCTCTTTAAACGCCAATCTTCTTATGTAAAAATGTCAAAATGGCTGCTAGAAGGTGAATGTGCAAGAGTGAGAGAGATTGTTGAAAACTCAGGTTTGTATGTTGCGGTTCAGAACTCCGTGATTACGTATGACAAGGTCGCCGTATCATGTTTTTGTGAGAGGTTTTATGGTGAAGTCGATACATTCCAATTTCCTTTTGGCGAGATGGCAGTGACTGCTCTGTAAGACTTGTAGACTCATTTTTGAAGTGCTTGTATCTATTGGTCCATCCATGCATAAACAAACTTCTCCTTCCAAGGATTCAACCATGTATTTAGGCAATACTCGACAACCTTCTTATGATCCGTGCTCCAATAATTAATAAACTTCTGCAGTTAGCATAATACTTAACCTCGGTCTTCGAATGAGCCAAATGGTCTCAATCTTTGCAAAAATCTTTCCATAGATCCCCCCCTTCATCGTATTTTTCCTTTTCTTTCCTTTTCTCTTCCGCTCGCTCCTTTTTGGAAAGTTGACTTAGACGCTCGTCTTCCTCCTTCGAAAGTTGATTACCCTTCTTAGGATGGATCTTTTGGATTTGATTCTTGCAATTAGAAAAAAGATTCGTTTGGATGTGCCACGTACAAAGAAAATGTTGAGCTAGTGGAAAAACATGACGAACGACACTCATAATTGCAAAATCTCTATCCGTAAATATAACCTGCGGTGTCTCTTCGCCACGGTAAATCAACCTCACTTGTTCCAACGCCCAAACATAGTCCTCTATTTCTTCTTTTTCCATAAAGCACCATGCGACGGTGAATGATTGTTTATCCGAAGTATGACTGACCACGTTCAACATCGGCATGTTATACCTGTCTGTCTTGTAGGTGCAATCTATGAACAGAACCTGGTAAAAACACTGACCCAAATCCACCATCCTTGGATGTGCAAGAAAAATATGAGTCACTTTCTCGTCCGGACCCACCCTTGTTTGCATTGCGTAGTTAGGTTTTTCTGCTAACCACTCCGATTGTTGCATAATCAATCTACCATTCCATTCGGTTCTCTTGATCGTTGCTTTGGCAGCGTTGATTGTGGAAATGGTAGACAAGTTATCCTTATCTTCCGCCCTTATTGTATTTAGTATCTTAAGAGGTCTAAATCTCTTCATCTGCCGAACCTTCTCCATTTGACGTGGTTTCAACCGGGCATATGCAGGGTGTCCATATAAACTTTTGGGTGGAGGATGGTTGTGATGACCGTCCGGAATACTATACAATCTCCATAGATCAGTTTCATGATGCCTTTTGAAAACAATCCTGAACGGGCATTCACACTTCTTCGACGCAGTTTTGTAGACCCTAGTCGTCTTCTTCTCATACTTATAATTCTTACCTTTGTGACTTTCTCCCTTTTTCCCCGCTCTCTCGCATACCATCTCTATCTTCTTAAAACTGACGTGTTTTCTTTGAACAACCACATACATCTTCTCTTTTGCCCTTAAGATAAGCCATTCCTTGGCCTCAGCCTTGCTATCCCATGTCTACATTGAGCAAACAAATTACACATCCATGAGATCACTAATAAAATAATTTTAAAATAAATATATCGATTCGGTTAAGGGAAACGTACCAAATCAGTCATATAGTGTTGGGAGGTATCCAGACCCATCGTAGAGACGGGTTCTGGTTGAGAGCTTGGTTGTACTACCAACTGCAAAAAAACACAAAACCTTCATTCAAGGGTCGTCACTGTTTAAAATGTCCAAATAACGACTATAATGTTAAATTACTTTTCCAAGGATAGAGTCGTCAGATATGTTTTTGCAGATTGACAACTCAACTGACTTAAATTCTGGTCAAATTTTTCTATAGTAGAGTCGTTAACTACTATTTTAGCAGATTGACGACTAAATAACCTGAAATGCTGATCTACAAACCAGAGATAGGGTCGTCATGGGATTTTATTGCAGGCGAACGACTTTTTTGGTAAAGACTGACGACCCTATACGAATGGTGACGACTCTTCACATACAAATATACACCATTATGTTCAGTTTTCGTCTAGGGTCGTTGGGTTGTATATATCAAACATGAAGACTCTAGATGCAGTTATTGCAAAATTTGAAAATCAAGAGTACGTTTGACTCCTAGGAGCAGTTATTGTTTTTTTTTTGAAAAAAATAACTGTTTTTTTCAAAATAAACTAGCCGTTGGGTCTTTTTTTCCTATAAAAGGAGACATATCCCTTTCAAAGTTATTCACCCATCACTTTCAATCTTCCCAAATCATTCACCCATCACTTTCAATCTTCCTAACTCATCACTTTCAAACACCAAAAATAGCGCAAACTCTATTCAATAATCAAGAAGATGTTGCGATATTTAGAGCACACATCACAGTCACGAAACACGACTTTGAAAGAGAGTATTGGGTCGCCAGTAACCACGACGAAACCGGAGATCCGTACCTTAACATGGATCAAACATCCAATTATTAGTGGGAACGTGTGTTTATGATTTTCAAAGCACTAAACGGAAATTGTTATGGAAGGACGCTCCAGCACATTAGGGAAAGATACGATTTACTATTCAATGAATGCATAGCGCTGAAATACGAATTGAAAGCTCGGGCCGACGCTCTTCCCAACAAATCTCATATGGACAAAGTAAGTCTGTCAATCAAAAGGCCTCTCATATGGTTATTTTTATTAAACAACGCTAACTTATAAATAAATTGTTTTTCCAGTACTCTTTGGGTCGCAGCCAATACGAATTTAAGTACGGCAAGACGTTTTCGCACGAGGATTGTTATCGTCTTGGTATAAAGTACCTGGACATTCACCAAATATCATTAAGTGTTCAAGCGTGATGTGGTGAACTATTTTATGTCTTTTCCTTCTATTTTATTTCATAGTACATGTATGTTTTTTTCGATTCAATAAAATGAGTTCACAAATGTATTCATTAAATATTCCAAACAAGGGTCGTCAGGGTTTATAAATACAAATGACGACTCTCATGTTTTTTTAGAATTTTAGTTTGAGTCGTCACTTTTGGAGAACCACTTATGAACAACCCTAAAAGTTACGTAAGGGAGTTTGTTATCGGAGTCGTCAGAACATAAACATTAAGGATGACGACTTTCTTTGTCTGAAAGGGTCGTTCATTTGTTAATATGCCACATAACGACTCTTCAGCAGTTAATGCAGAATTTGAATTCAACCAATCTGGTTGAGTCGACAACGGGAAAAAAAATCAAAAACTTGGTCGTTGGGTCGTTAATTTCTATAAATAGAGACCCATATCTCACCTCTTTCTCACTCAAACCACATTTCTCAACTATCACATTCATTCTCATCAATTTTTGATCCAAAAAGAGAAGAGAAAACACCATGCCCACACCCTACACTTACGATGAGGATCGCGCCATTGTGAAAGGGTGACACTCAAAGAACACTTTGAATATCTAGGAAATGACATTGATCAAACATCCGATGCTTGGTGGAACCGTGTATTCATCATTTTTGTGGCGTTAGACGGAAATTGTAACTCAAGGACTTTGAAACTCGTCAAAGAAAGGTTCGAGGAGATATTTGAAGAATGCGAAGCTTTCAAAAAAGAATTGAAAGCCTTGAGGGAAGCCGAACCCGATATGTTGTGTGTTAGAAGAGTAAGTATTTAAACACATCCATATCTACGCCAATCCAAAGTTTTGAATGATACTAACTGACTTACTTATTTATGTTTTGCGTTTTCAGTTAGGGATGGCGCTTGCTCGATATGAGACTATCCGTGGGAAAAAGTTTGAGCTCGAAGATTGCTACCTTATATTGGAAGGCACTACCTGTAATTACAACCTTTTTGGTTAAGTGTTTAAGTGCACCGTTATTATCTATTGTTTTTCATTTCCTTCAATGCAATGGTATGCAAGATGTATGCCTTTTACGATTCAATGAAATGATTCTACGAAATCAAAAATTATAAAAAAACAGTGATAGAGTCGTTAATGTTTATAGATGTAGGGATTGACGACTCTCGGGTACTTATAAAATGGTTGGTTAGGGTCGTTATTGTTATATGAATACATAAATGACGACCCTGAGAGTTAAATTTACAGAGAGTTTTTGGTTTTAGAGTAGTCTGGGTATAAACAAAACAAAGTAACGACTCAATGTGACCTAGCTAGCTGGAGTCGTCAATGTTTATCACACCACCCTGATGATTTTTCATAACATGGAAAAGTTGCAGGTTTGCGTCGTAAATGGTGGTTTTAATAAAATGACGAATCTGTAGAGTCGTTTGGGTATACACTCCGGACAAAAACGACCCTTACACTGAGTTGTTCCATAGTGTGGATGATTCTGGCACTTTGAGTAACAAACAGACAAATCGTAGGGTATAAGATGTTTACCTGATTGTTTTGAGCTTTGGGTTCTTCATTTTGAGGGTTGGTTCCTTCATTATGAGCAATAGGATCTTCATTTGCACCATTATTCAAGGCTTCCTCTACTAACATCTCTTCATCATACATCCAATCCAAATGGGAATGTAAGATAATCATACCATCAACACAATCATGTTTGTTATTTGAAGCTTCACCAACATCATTTCCTCCACTTTAATCACTCATTTCTAAAAACCCTAAGTTTGCCCCCCCAAAACTCCTCTTCTTCTTCTCAACACACAAAAACACAACTTTATTTTTTTCCCAAATTTTAATTCTTAAATCTGATTTTAACTTAAACACACTAATTAACTTAACTTAACTAATTATTAACACTAATCATTTAGGGGTAGTTTAGCCATTAATTTTTTTTGGATAAGGGGTAACTAAATTTGGGTTTTAATGACCATTTTTGTCCTTTAGTGTGAGGCCCCTAATTGTTTTTTGGGGCCCCCAATTAAGCGGTGCTAATAATAATACTTCCTCCATCCAAAATTAGATGAGCTAGTTAGTTTTAAATTTTGTCTCATAAATAAATGAGCTGTCTCTCTAATCAAGGGGATATTTCTAAAACTACCCTTTTAATTGATTATTGTTACTATAAGAAATATGTATAATTTGATAGCCATGTTTATATTCATTACATAGGTGTTTTAAAATGCTTTTCAACAGTATAAAGTTTACGAAAAACCGTGATATAATTTAAGAGATAAATCATTTCTAAGTTTTACTAGTTATTATCCATAAGGGTATAATTATAAAAAAATACTTAAACATAGTCCCCTTTCCTCCTTGCCTTAAGAATTGCGCAAACTACAACTAGCTCATCTAATTTGGGACGGAGGGAGTAGTTAGTAGAAAAAAATGTTTAGAAAATCACCATGTAGTTTAGACTCTCTAGTCCTAGCTTTCAAATTTATATACTTGGTGGTCCAAATTTCACTATGTACGAATAGGTCAATCCAAATTTAAACGAGTCAGTCCAAATTTACTGTTTTGGAGACAAAAATATCCTTTATATAAAAGTCATATAATAACTCATTTATTTTTCAGATTTAGATTTTTAAGAGAGACAAAGACAGAGAGAAAAAGAGTCGATTTCGACTTTAAAGGTTTTCGCTCTTCATCAGTGAATTAGGTTAGTATCTTATCTTTTTTTACATTGATTCTTCTTTGATTTGTTCTTTTTTTAATCAGTTTTTTTAGGGATACTTGCTCTTTTAGATCTTTTAGATCGATTTTGTCTCTTTTTTTTCGAAAATTCAAGTGTGTTTTTTTCTCCTGGTTTGATTTCCTTTTAGGTTAAATGATTTTAATGGTTAAAAGATTTTGATGGAAGTTTGATTCGTTTTATTTTTATCTTTGATCGATTTTTGATCTTTGATTTATTTTATGTTATGTTATTTTTAGGATTTAGTTTTTGTAGCTATTTGATTTGTTTTTGTTTATTTTTTATTTTCAGTTTAATTCAAAGATTAGCGAATGATGTTGGTTGATTTTTTAGATCTTTTTTCGTTCCATTTTGTGTGTGTCTGTATACATGATTGAGAACTAATTTGTTTCTTCCTTTTATTGGGTTTTCAGGTGCACTGTATTTTTGGTTCACGGTGATGAATTGATAGAGGAAATGACTCCATAAGCTATAAATAGGGTGTACAAACTGGTGCACATGTGAAAAAAAAAGACTCCATAAGCTTATGCTTGCGTAAATAAATAGGGTGTACAAACTGGTGCACATACTTGTACACTAATATGTTATATGATGAATGCATGGCCTGATTTATGGGTATATATGAATACTAGATTTTGTTATTTTTTTCTGTAGATGTGTACATGTTTGTACAGTGAAATGCTTTGAGATGAACATATGGGTTGTTTTGTTTGAATAGATGGTCAATTTGGTAGATGTGTACATATTTGTACATTGAAATTCTCTGTGATGAACATATGGGTTATTTTGTTTGAATCGATGTTCTATTTGGTAAATGTATACATATTTGTACATTGAGATTCTTTGTGATGAAAGCTTGGGTTGTTTTGTTTGAATAAATGTTATATTTTGTTATTTTTCTGTTGGTGTATGCATACTTGTACACTAGTATGCTCTGTGATGAATGCATCGCCTGTTTTACGGGTATGGATGCTAGATTTTGTTGTTTTTTCTGTAGATATGTACGTGTTTGTACACTGAAATGCTCTGTGATGCATATATGGCGTGTCATGTGGGTATGAAACTATGGATGCTAGATTTTGTTAGTTTATGTAGAGGTATACATGTTTATACACTAGTATGCTCTCTGATGAATGAATGGCATGTCAGGGTATGGATGCTAAATTTTGTTAGGTTTCTATAGAGGTGTACATATTTATACACTAGTATGCTCTATAATGATTTGTTTTAAGTTTATTTTTGATTTTAAGATTGTCAGAATCATGTTTTGGGTGTCATATTGGTACACATGTTGATTATTAAGGTGCACATAGTTACACACAATACCTATTATTAATGTGTACATAGTTATACACTTGTTGATTGTTAATGTCTACATAGTTGTTTTTTTATGTATTAAATTTAGAGACTCATAAGCTCAAAACGGTAGCGCACCAAGCCTTCACAAGGTATGCATAGGTTGATGGTTCAAATCCATCTGAGTTTCAATGTTATGTTTATTATATGTGGATAGCGTTACTGGTGCTTAGATAGTCGATTCAAGTTGTATGTGTGTACAAGCTGGTGCACCTTGTCTTGTCTCATGAATATATGGCATATTTTATAATCTACATAAATACAGTCTCCGCTAAGCATGATGTCGACACCGGATCTCATGCAATGTCTGGAAGGCCCTAAGAAGGCCATCACCATGGCACTGGCAAGTGCCAGCGCTAGCAATCCATAGCCACGATGCCAGCGCCAGCAGTATTTTCATGTGCCAGAGCTAGCGCCTTCCCGCGCCGTCCTCCCTGCCTGTACCACCAACAACGTCATAAAGTGCCAGCTCTAACATCTCTCGTCTGTCAGCTGCGGCATCTCTTATCTGTCATCACCAGCGCCTGCACCAGTACCATCGGATCTCTCTTGCGCCCGTGCCTGCTTGCCAGTGCCAGCGATGCCAGTGTTATCACCTTGTTCGTATTAAGCATGCTCGAGCATCAATGCTTGCGGCACCTAGGCCGTGACCATGACACCTAGGCCGGGGCCATAACACCAATACGTACTGACACCAACTTCTAAATACACGTCCACGACATTAACGGGGTTTAGCTAGCAGCATCTTGGCCATGGTATCAAGTGTGTCAACGCTAACGTTAGCCAAGCCATTGCCACGACACTAGCATGAGCTAGCGACATCTCGGTCATGCCTACAGCACTTACATGCACCATTTGTTCTAGTACAGCTTGCACGCATGGTGCAACTATGCCAAAAAAATATGTCATAGACATGCCAAAAATAGGCCATGAATATGCCACGGCCGTGTTGCGCTGGCATGAGCCTATCGGTATTGTTACCCTAGTGCGAACTTCTTATTACTCGCATACAATTTGAATTTAAGTTGTCTCTTCATGCCCGAGTCTTGAACATCACTACGACAAGATACGACCATCCTATGTAGAGATGAACACTCAGTCAAAGCACATCATGGCTATAGCTTAGTGATAGACGCATTTATGTGTCTATTTTGATCTCGATTCTCTATATTGTTAGTACCCATTTTTGTACTTATTTTGGTATTTTGTGTCTTTGCAGGTATTTTTGGTGAAATAAACATGTGTGGAAAAATTGTCTCGAAAAGTGGTATTTGCGCTCGAGAGAGAAAATTACTAAAAGCACCCCTCATTTGGATAAGGGGCACGTCAACTACTAAGGGGCACCTACTTGTTATTTACACCCCAGGGCCCTCCAGTGCTAAATGCGCCTCTGTTTTGGCAGTTAACGTGTTTAGGAGATAAAAAAGGTATCGAATACTCTTACATGTGGAAATTATCTAAAATAGACGACGGGGAAAATATCCAATGACTGCGTGAATTTCAGGGAAGGATTGGATGAGATATAGTTGCAGTTTTAGTTAGGATTTGATTAGGAATGTCGTGTCATGACTTAACAGGAAAGGTAAGTGCTCTGGATTCGAAAAATAAGGGGTGTTGTGATGATTCTCGTGGAGAAAAAGTTACGGGTATTTGGTTGTATATTTGGAAGTTGAGCGTGATAAGAATGAATAATATATTCTCTATTAGATTTGCTGCTATCTAATAACAGAGTTTAATCATTAAAAAGGGAAACAGAGAAATCAGTTGCCGCGTATAGAAGATTTAGAGGGAAGACAAAAATCGAAACTGGTAAAGAAAATAAAGAAGAAAAATCGAAGATATCTTGGGAAGATAATTGCCCTGTTAGCTATAAAAAGGGTGGCTGAACATCAGAGAAAGAGGTGGAGAGTTTGGGGAAAGTTTAGAAGGAAAACAGAGAAGTTTGAAGAGTTGCAGAGAACACATGCGAGAGGAAAAAGAAGAACACAGAACAGCAGTAAGAGACAGTCGCAGAAAACGTGGCCTATTCTTTCAAATTCAATACCTTTGTCACAATTTTTGTAACAAATAATTAGAGTTCGCAACAGTTCTGTTAGGGTTCTCTGTAACAGTGAGTTTTGTAACTATTATATCTGTTATAAACTCAACTGCTTTATACCTTTTCTTCTTTATGAACACCTTTGGATCAATGAAATCAACTTTTGAGCATATTTCCAACATGAGGAGCTAAACCCCTTTGCTGAGGCGACGGAGGAAGCTACTTTCCAATATTTGTGTGGTAATTTTTATTTAATTAATTATTGCAATTATTTTTATGATTATTTGCCTTGATAAAAAAATTGATTTATTGATTTTGGTTAAACAGTTGTGATTTCTTTTGATAGAAGCATGCTTGCCTAGGTTTTTGATGTTCTATGCTTTTGATAAACAATTGTTATTTCTAAAAATCTAATTATTGCAATATATTAGAATTACTTGAATGTATGAGTTGCATGATTATTATTAATTGAATCACATAAAATTGGAAAATAGTGGAATCCTAAGTCTCGGTGTTCTTACAATCTTGATAACAACTTTAAATTGAGTTCTTATTATTTCTAGTTTTATTTAAGTCTGAAATCGAAAATCTTCACAAGTCTCAATGAACCTTTTTCTACAACTATAAAAAATCTCATCACTTAGTCAAGACAAGAGTTAGTCTGTGACTCCACTAATTCCTACGAGGAATCAAAACATGTTACATGTGAGGATTTTACGTGGGGTATTGGTCTGGTGGTTTAGAGGCAACATGCGGCGTCACACCCCATGATGAGAATGTAATGAGTAGTGGAGGCAGTTTAGGTTAGTTGAAGAGATGATGGAGTAATGGTCGAGGAATTTCCAGAAACTCTCCTAATATAGCAGGCATGACCTTACCATTACCTCCACGATCTCCATCTCTCCACTATATCCACTACTTATGAGGAAATATCATGTGTCCTTACAATTATAAATACACTCCCTTGTCTATCCATCAGAAAAGAACAAGCTTACCATTCTGAAGCTCTGATCTTTCATAGTTCGACAACCTCAGACTCAGAAAATCACCACTGATTGCCTTAACTTTTTCTGCTTTTCCTCCCTTAAGATCAACTCATCTTCTCTCCTTGTAACCGTAACAAAACGTGAACGACCATCTTTTTGGTTTAGGCTCGGTTGGTACGATTTCGGTTACCGAACCTAAAGTAAGTACTTCGACAGTATATTGTTTACCCTAGAACCAAATTTTACGTACAAACAATAGTAACATCGAAATCTTGGTAAAATTTCAAGAAACAGATTGAAGTAAATCATCATTATATAACAAATGTTTCAAAGTTGCGTAACAAAACAGAGTACCTTAGCGTAAATGAAAATAAAGGTATTTTGAAACCAAAAATAGAGTTTAGCGTGACCCATTAAAATATTTATATGATTTTACAACAACCAAGGTAAACAATAAAAACAAATTTTTGGAACGTCAACCATTTCAACAAACAAGAAAACCAATCACAGTCCCGCTAAATTGGAACATGCTATGATACCAACTTGATTCTTTATCTTCCCTCTTTGTGCGATTTAAATTTGAAAAATATGTTTATTTTATAAACTAAACTCATTTTTCATGTTTTTGTTATGATTAATTAATCTCCCGATTGCTAGTTTATGTATGCATATTTCGCAGACTACATAAAAAGTTTTATGTGAATACAGCTAACATTCTTATGCCTTACAATTCTTATGTTTCTCGTTATTTGTAGCATTATTGGTGAATGTTTCAATTTTATGAATGAGTGTGATTGGAAGCTAGGACATGATAGTCCTTAATTTTTTCCCCACCTAGGGGTGGATACCCGGAAGACCATTGACAACTGGCCAATAGTGGCTGACTGGATGGTATTCGACTACCCCTGGCACTGGAAACTGACCATAAAAATTAGTAGAGTAACTTGTTATTAATTGCATCTCTTAATTGTGGTTATCATTTTAATTGCGCAAGGCTTGTTTCTATATATATTGTACTTGTTGCTGCTCTTTATCAATTCATTTATGTTTCACATATGCATTACATTTTCGGCGTTATAATTCTTATCTTACTGGGCATTCCCTCACCCCTTTGTTTTGTTTTCTCCCCCACAGAATATGAGAGGGGATTGTAGCAATAAGCCCAGGCAGAGCTTACGGCAGGCTTTTAGCGCGTCGAAAGTTAGTATGTTGTTGTTTATGATATGTATATCACGGGGTTGTCTGGACTAATTTTTTTTTTTTTTATATCAAGTTATTCTTGTTAACAAATTTTGTTGTTTTGTATGTGTTGGGATGTGTACTTTATATGTTTCTCAGTTTTCAACATATATTTTAGTTAAATTTCAATTGTACTAAAGTAACAGACGTCACTTTGAATGCTTGTATTAAATTTATAATCATGGGATTTAATAAAGCATGTTCTGTTGGATTCTTTTATATGGAAGTGTGTACTTTCTTTCCCGTATTAACATAGTTTTTTTTATATATATAATTTTCCCTTTATCCATTTAACATCTAATTACTGAATGTGTTGGTCATTTTGTAGTACTTAGTAACTGGAGAGTATTTTCTTTTAAATCTTATTTTTCTCACAAAGTTGGTGCCTAGTTAAAATGAGATTGTCATTTAAAATCTGTGTTGGATTAAGTTTTAAGGTATCCAAATTTTCGTATTGAGTTTGAATTTGAATTATTTTTATTTATTTTTATTTTTGTCTCTAGCCTTAATCGCTCTTGGTTGCTTAATTTTTCTAAAATGAGTGTATAATTTTGTTTAGCTTTTGAGTAACGTACCAGAAGGTTTTGCATTTCTAATTGGGTTGAAAACCAACCCATTAGAAGCGAAATTTTCTTTTCCGTTAAAGTTGGTAAATAATGTAACACACACTTTTCGCGTAACGCGTGCTCAAAGATGCGTCATTTACATGAGATGAAGCTTCATTTCAAAGCTTTTGTTACGCATTAAGGGAATGTTGACCTAGGACAGATGTTGCAACACCATGGAGCATCACATCAGCGGGAAACTGGCTAAGTACGAGTTGCACCACTGGTGCATCACCCCACTGGGAGGCTGTAAAAGTCTGATGTTGCACCATCATGGTGCTTCACGCCAGTAGGAGACTGGTCAATAACGATATTGCATAACCGTGATGCAATGTTGGCCATCGGGCCAAAGATTAAAATACCACCAGCATGGTGCACTACTCAAGGGTGCACTACTCACAAACTTTAATTTGTAGAAATCTTAATAAAGACATATAAGGAGGGGTAGTTTGTTGAAGGTGCATTAAGGAGGAATGCCCCATTAAGATTCGAAGCTTAACCAGTAAAGCCTATATGATGTGAAAGCATCATTATGGCGCGTTGCTTACTCGAGAGAGCTTCATGATGCTTAGAATCATCATTGCGGCATTGTGAAACTAAGAATGCACCATCATGGTGCAAAACGAAGGAAAGGCCAATGATGCACAATCTTTGCATCATTTGCAAAAGATCCTATGGCCTATACGGACTAGGTTATTGCATGGATTTGGCCTTGAAACACGAGTTGGAGTTAGTTATTTGTCCCGACGTTGATGAACTACGGTCCCTACTTGATCCCTACATGGTATGGAGAAAGGTACATAGGCAGCCGCAATAAGCTGTAGTATTAGTGGTCCAGCACATTGTAGCTCATATCATCTAATTGCGAGGTGAATGCGACATTTTGGTAACTCATATCATCTAGGCTCGGCAATACAATACAAGAAATGATTGTTTCCGTACTTGATAAGCTAAGTTACACTCTATTTCCCTGAATACTCAAACTTCATATCAAGTCATTTGACGTTGGCATGCAACATTTTTGGATTGTGCATGGCCAGGAAAGAAAGCTAAACCAGTATGCAAGTTACGGGATCTTGCATATACCACCACTTGTATCACAACGATGATACAAGATAAATACGGCATGAGCCTGACTGATGCACGCTTCGAGGACGATCATTACATGATTTTATCTCAACGCTGGAGAACAGTAATAAAGCTAGAAATAGGCTTGCAATAGCCTATGTGCAAGTCCAAGGAATACCTTATGCATGGACGGGACTTGGAAGTCAACAATTCATGAAATATGGATCAACATTAGCCTTTATGGCCTTCCACCCTTCGCAGAACAATGGAAAATTGGAACTATGTGGAAGCTTCATCTAAGGCATCATGCTTACTAAGCATGCTTTCAAAGGCAAATCAACGTGCACTTACCTAATGAGAAGTGAATTTTTTAAGTCCCGATTACTGCATTTACGAGTGGCGCATCGGGGAGTTTCGGCCTGCGCGGATGGGCGATGTGGGAGTAATTTTCTGGTACGTCACACATGTGTTGCCATGCTTGATTTAGAATTTGTAGTGGTTATATAACACCAGCTATATGTGAAGTCTCTCCCTTGTTCCTTTAAAAAATGGCACAAGTAGATACATGAAGTAGCACCTTCCTCTTTAAACTAGGCCAATAGAAATAGGTTTTTGCTGTTACAAAAGTGGCATGAATGCCGCTGATGCATGAATTGCATCCCTGGGACTATTATTTGTACCCACAATTTTTTATTATTGTCCTCGAGACTTCATCTTGGTAAGTGTAATGCTTAAATGTAGTTAGAGATATCAATATTTGTGGAATTAGTTGTTGAGCTTTCTCATCATTGTTATAGCTATTGTGATATTTTGAGTCCAATTAGGTCGTGAAAGATCCAAATCACTGCAACTTCCTTCATCGCGTGGACTCCTAGAAATGACATTAGCTACTTTATTCTCAACTTCCCTCTCGTACTTAATATCATAGTCAAAACCAAGCAACTTTATAAACCACTTTTGTCGTAAACAATTATGATCTTTAGTTCAAGAAAATATTTAATGATCTCAGTTTAAATGATAATTTTTCTCCCTTGTAAATAATTCCTCCAATTAGTGGCTGACATCACAATTGCTAATAGTTCCCTTTCATAAGTGGAAATAGCTTTGGCCTTTGGTCCCAATGCTTTGCTGTAATAAGTAGTTAGTTTGCGTTCTTGAGTCAGGACAACTCCCATACCTATGTCACAAGCATCAGTTTCCAATGTGAATTGTATGGAAAATTCAGCTAAGGCCAATAATTAAGTATTAACCAATAACCATGGCTTCATTGAGTTGCTAGAGTTGTAGCTTTACGCCACTGAAATGAGTTCTTCTTGAGTAGGCAGTGAGTGGTCTACTTATGGACCCATAATATTTAACAATTTTTATGTAATATCATGTCAGTTCAAGGAAGCCTATGAGCACTCTAAGAGTAGATAGAAGTGGTCATTCCTTTATGCTAGAAACTTTGTTATGATCTGCAACTACTCCTTCAACAGTGATGATGTGTCCCAAATACTTTAATTCAGATTGCCTAAAATATCATTTTAGATAACTTAGCAAATAACATGTATTCTATAAGTAAGGAGAGTGTTACATATAAGTTCTCAACATGGTCCTCCAAGTTTGAGTTATACGCCAAAATATCATCAAAAAAACAAGATTAACTTCCTCAAAATGTTGAAACACCTCATTCATCAAGGATTGAAAAGTTCTAGAGCATTGGTAAGTCCAAATGGCATCACCTTGAACTCATAATGGCTTTGGTGAGTTCGAAAAGACGTTTTATGGATATCTTGCTCATTCACTCTTATTGGTCGTACCCGGACCTTAAATCAATCTTGGATAACTGTCTAGCCCCATGTAATTCATCTAGTATCTCATTAATAATTGGTATAGAAAACTATATATGATTGTAATATTATTCAATTTTCTGTAATCTACACAGAATCTCGATGCAAATAGGTTATGACTAAGTTGTATAATACCAGAAGCAAGCATCTCCTTGACTAGTTTTTCTACAACTGATTTTTGTATCTATGGACACTTGTAAGGCCTTAGTTTGGTGGTTTCAAAATTCGGATTCAAGGGATTAGTATGATCCAAGCTTCTAGTAGTTGGTAATCGAGTTGGCTCGGAAAAGATGTCTTTATAGTCATACAACACTACAAAAATGGGTTCTGCTACTGGAAGTGGTTCTGATATTGAAATCGAGAACAACTGCGTTATAAGGCCATGAGTATTCTTTTTGAAGAAATCCACCACTGCACAGTTGTCCATCATCATCAGTGAGGGTCTATCTTTAGCTATAACGAGTGTGATCTTATAACCTTTTACTTACAACAAATGCTCAGCTTAGAGAGGTTGAACATTGCATTCCCTAGTTTTCTAAACCAACGAGCTCATGGTAGCAATCTGAGACCATCATTAAATTTATACCCCTACATAATCCATTGCAAGTTAGAGAAGATACCAGTGCTTATATTTCTCTCTTCATTTGCTATTGTTACTAACATGTGAGATGTGGGTTGGATCCATTGAAGTCTCTTAGCCAAAGCAGAATAAATAAAGCTATTGGTGAGTATTGAGATATGCTGCATTTTGATGAGTCCAGAAATCTGGATGGTATCTCAGCTAATATTTCCAATAAGTGTATGTAAAAAGATTTCCATGTCAGGCTCAATGGGAGAGTGAAGTTCCTTCGGAAATATCTTCCCCATCCTCAACAATTGCAGTTAAATGGTCTTCAACTACTATCAAGAACAATCATTGCTTCTCGTAGAGATGCCCAGGTTTGTACACCTCACCACTATAATAGCATGACACTTGTTATCTTTTTACTCTCATTTGTTCTTGAATCGGCTTTTTGATGGGTGGAGTGGTGGGACTAGTTTTATGATAATTGACTTGAGGTGGTTTAGGAGTATGTGGAGATATTTATAAAGATTTTGGAGGAAAACTAGATAGTTGGAATGGTCTTGAAGTGGAAAAAAAATGGAAAAAAGTTTATAAATGGGCTTAAACAAATTTTTGGTGCATAGCAAGTGATTTTTTTCCTGCATTGTTGCAAGGGGAAATGGTTGCATAAGAGTGGTAAGATGAACATGAGAACCGAGTATTTAATTTCTTCCTTTAATACACCAACAAAGCTCATCACAAAGTAAATCTCAGTCAATAAGGGGTACTGATAGAGCTTTTAGATTTTTTAAAATTGCTCAAAATAGTCTTCTACGGTTGTGGCTTGAGATAATTTATGAAATGTACCCATAATATTATAATTTCCTGGGATCTCACGTCGAAGACATGGTTCAAATATTAATTCAAACCAAAGAAATAATAGATATATATGATTGAAGCTTTAATAACCACTTATTTGCCTTACCATCCAAGTGCATAGCTATCCTTGTTACTTTCTGAGCTTTATCCTTGATGTTGTTAAGATGGAAGACACGATGGCACCTTTGGACCCACCTTTTGGATTTTCATCATCAAATCTTGGAAAGTCATGATTAAGAATTCGATTGTTGGATTGAAATCTCGCCACTTTATGTAGAATGAGCTGGAGATGCTGGAGATCCTCTTGAATCTCCGTCACTAGTGTTTTTGTTCATGTGATTTGTAAGTTGTAGTGAAAGAAAAGCAAATTGTTCTTTCATATTTGTTACGGAAATCTCTTTGCTAAGATTATCAATTTGAAGTTGTTGATTGTTCTCCATTTTTACTGCATCTTTCACTGTTGGGTTTCTAGATCCTCCAATAATTAATCAGAACAACATCTCTGATGCCAACTGTTGTGTTTTCACAACAAATTAAACAAAAAAGAGTAGAGTAACCTCTGGTTCAGTAAATGAATGCAACCTAATTTGGAATTCAATTCAATCATCCGATGAGGATTACAATAAGTCTCAGACAGACTAATACTAAGAGAACCCTATCTCAACATCCCACTCACTCACTTGCTAACACTTGTCTCAATCCTAGCTAACTAGTATCTCAAAATAACTGAAATAAGAATAAAACGACTAATATTGATAACAAAACTAGTCCACTCGGTAAGGGCTACCCCAAATGATAACAACAACTTGTAAGGTACATGACATATGCCCTGTATTCAAAGTTCAAACTAATTAAATGTGGCGCTGTTTGGTGCCGTAGGTGGTAGTGAGGGTGGGGCGATTCGTCGTCCAGATGGTGGTGAACCTCTTTTAGTGTTGGTGTTTTAAAGTTTTTCTAGTGGCGGTGGTGGTGTTTGATATAATGCTTCAATTAGAGGTTCAACAAAAAAAATGTGTAGCAATCGTCGGTTTCAAGTTTCAACCAATGTCTGAGAGGAGATTTTATTCTTCAACAAGACTAATGTTCTGATGATGGTATAGATGTGAAGATGGTGGTACTACAATAGGTTATCGTAATCCTTCATTAATAACAGTTATAGGTAGGCCTAAAAAGAGAATGACCCTTATTTATGAATTGAACATTTTTATGATTGTCTTACTGATCAAAAGAAATAAATAAAAATATTAGAAGGTTTAGATATAAAAGATATTAAAGTTAATAATCATCAAAATAATGGTAGTGGTAATATTAAAGAAGTTCATCTATTTTGGGAATGTAGTAATACCAATGGTGGAGGCAATTCTGAAAATTATTACTATTACGAAATGGTGATTGGGATGATGTGATGGTGAAAATGTTTGGCATGACTTTGCTATTTACACCCCAAGTTCGAAATGGTGATCAAATATCACTCGAGTATTTTCACTTAAACCTACCAGTTGATTTTTTTCCCTTATTTAATTGATCAAATAGTTTGATCAGTGGTCGTCGGATCTTATTGAAAAGGTTTTTAAGATTTTGAATAGTCACCTACATACCACGTGTTTAACGGTTGTTAGAGGCGTTAGTTAAATAATAATTAACCAAAAATAAAGTATAGATATGAAAGGCCAACGAGTCAAGCGTTAGGTTAACTATTTAGCGGGGACTTATCGATACACAAATTCAAAACTGGGCAAACTTCCAAGGCATACTATTTAATGGAACTCAAAGTCCGAATTTTTCAAAAAATACGGAAACTGTGTATGTGGTAGTATACGTGTGGTGGAAATATACATGTTTCTATTCACCAACAAGTAAATTAATCCATGTGTCAAATTTTTCGTTGTCATCTATTTATCTGGAGTCTACATAGCAATTTCGACTAAGTTTTGCCAAATAATTCACAAACCATCACTAACTATCTGTCAAAGGATTTCAAGGAAAACTATATTCTTTTGTGAAATGCCGAATTCCTGAATTTCAAGGCTAACTGCTTTTTGTGTTTACGAAATGACGAACTTTTTAGTTGTCACTGCTAGACTATCTTCTGGAACTTCAACATAGCTATAATTACTTAGAGTATCTCCAATGCCGAAGGGATGCACAGGGACTCTCTCCATGTCAGGAGCTTCATCATATTTGCACAACCCATCAATTAAGTCGTTCGCATATAAGAACTTCCATACTTCTCAAAGGCACGATGCAAAGATATCCTCATCTTTCTTAAATGTGTTATGTAAGGAGGACAATTATCTTTCCAAATGGAAATGGAATACACCTTGAACCTGCTCAGATGATAAAGGAAAAAATAGTGTGGCTGGGGACTGCTCAACACTACTCATCTCAAAGATGTTGAATCTAGAGAGACGCTAGTCAGTGCATGCACGCTATCATTGTAATTCCAAGATGCCCAAAGATGTAGACATACTCAAGAGAGCAGACGTATTGTCAAAGCCCAGTGATGTGCCTGACCATCCATGAAGCACAACGTAGACGCGAGGACGGCTCCATGATCGACAACTCATACGATCCTCGTCAACATCGGATTCAACTCCTACTCTCATCCAAATTAATTCTTCAGACCCAGCGCGTGAATACCAACCAAAACAAAGCATCTCAGGTCCGGTGATGGGCTATTTGGGGACTGATGCCTACCTGACGCAGTCGTCAATTTCAACCAGAAGGTCCTGACTACCTACATGTGTTCAACTTCTATGTAGCTTATCATTCATCTCGTTGATCACGTCAAGAGTGAGGATTACACCCATGCTACCTACTCTACTTAGGCAACGATAATCTACTTCCAAGAACATGCTTTATCAAATTTGAAGTTCTGACTATCGCTGATAACAAGGAAGCCAAAACCATCTCCAGCCCAAGGTAGTCAATATCGGTTGTATCGGCCGATATTATAGGTTTTTATTGTGTATCGGAAAAAATATGTATGATATCTAAAATATCGGCGATACAAGGATTATACAATAAAAAGGCTTGTATCGGCCAGTACAAACCAATATATCGGGTTCACCGGTACACTAATAATATCGACAAGGGTAATTTGGTAGAGTAAATTATTTATATATGAAAATTTGTAAACAGAACTCTTCCTCCTAATCATATTCTTCCTCTATACCCTTAAAAACTCAATCAGATTCAGTAAAGAAATTTACAACTATTTCATTTTTTTTTAATGATGGTGGAATGGAATTGAATTTGTATTGTGAAGCTTTTGATCTTGAGAATTAATGCATCATATGACATCAATTTTTTTAGATTACGACATTTATAAATATTTAAAATTCTAGGTCTTAATGATGTATCACTGATAAAAACCGATATAATCATTTGTATAGGTGTATCGGACCCGGACGATACGATACCGATACACGATATTAACTACTTTGCTCCATCCTCAATACTTATGATGATGCCAGCCTCGAGACTTCTCCCATTAGCGTTACCCTGGCCACCCTATGAAATGAAGATAACCTCATTCTGTACATCCCAACTTGGCATTGGGGACTGCGTATCAACGTATTTCTTCTAAGCGCCTAAACCCTCATATCAGATGCTTGCTTCACCACTTATCATACTAATGAATCCTTCAGTCGAAGCCCTCGGGAAATTACTTGGATTCCTTCTATTTATATTTTCCTCCAGCACCAGCAACAACGTCTTCCAAGTTGAAAGCTCCGTGGATACTCGTGGGTAGGGGACTGCCTCCCTCTTTTTAATTCCTTCCATGAGGTTATCGCCAACTCTTCTACCAGAGGCCGACTGATCCTATTGTTGATGATGTCTGCATTATCATTCCAAGGCCACCATCGAGATTAAAGAAGATAGTGACTCTATATCTACATAATTCATCCCGGAATGAAGAATTCAGGACGCAGATAAACAGAAGTTATTAATTGAAGTGGGATCGATGGTATAGACACATGGATGATGACATGACCTTCTCCTCCTGAACTCGTACGATGTATACCACCACCAGCTACTATCATCCCCAGCTGCCGATGATATTAATTTTTCTCACTCCCAATGTACCAAAAGTGTACGTGTCTGCCGATGTTAAGGATGCCTAAAAAGTTATACGCTTCCGTCTACATAAAGAAAGCTACTGAGTCTACCACCAGCTTCTTCGGTTACCCCAACCATCATCTTGTGCTGATGTTGTCAAGAATCAGTAGATACATATAACCTACCACTACTCGCTCTAAGGAACGAGAAAAGCTCTACCACTATGTGAGGACTGTCCTGTTCGTGCCTATTACTGCAACGAAAACAAGTAAGACTACCTTCTTCCAAAATATCGTCAATTGGCAGATATGAAGCAACTTCATGGAGAGGATGCAAGATTGTACATCCGAAGGTTCTACACACAAGTAAGTCTTGTTGAACAATTCTCTTTACAACCAGCTATTCCTCATCCCATCAATACCTGGAGACTTGATCTATCTATCAATCCAACTGTGACTAGGCAATGTGAATGGAAGGCTGGTCCCTTTCAGTATTTTATTAAATATTTACAACTATCCGGAAAAAAAATCTCTATAGGTCCAGAATTCTCGCAAAATAATTACCTACTTGTTCGAAAACAGAAAATCAAACCATAAAAGAACATCTATTGTCTTTAAAAACACGTAGGAGAAAAAGTTTTAGGAAGAGAATAAAGGCATTCAAGGGAAATCATCTAGCAGCAACTCATCCCTCTTAGAAAAAGCATCATTCATATCTTGGAGAGAAACCTGCTTCACCTTCAACTCCTGGGACAACATCTCAACCTCTGCTTTCATTCTGATTAATGAAGCCTATAGAAGAGGCTGCACCTATTTCAGTCGCAACTTTTGCATCAGAAATCCCTTGACAGAACCAGGAGACATTGAACCCGAAATCCACACACGTGTCCTGATTATACTCTCAATTTGCGATTACCTCTTCAGAAGCAACATGCCTGGTCACACTGCACACCTCATCGTTGAAGATAGAGCCTCCTCTACACGCTTTACCAGCAAAACACAACTTTTGGATTTCTTAGTACATGGCCTGCAAGATGAGCATCAAACGAAGGGTCGAAGATAGCTCTTGCAATAGGATGATCAACTATTACCTTTTCAGTATCAAGGAAATTTCCACTCGAAATATCCACATGCCACGAAATTGATACCTCCATCTTCACTAGAAGGCGCAATAACATCTCCAATATCCTCGGTTGCCGCTATCTCTGGGTTATCTCTTGGTCCATCTTGCAACATCATCCCAAATAACGGAGTTAAGTATCTATTTTCGTATTGAAACAGTTAATGATCCAAGCAAGCCATAAATAAATGCAAAAGAACTTGCCTGTCCATCTGCCGAATTGCTTGGGGAACTGGGTCTGCTACTATGATCATAAGTGCCTTCATCCTTATCGAATCCTGAATCTAATCGGTTTTTGTCCTCATCATCTGGAAGCGACTCAGTATCACCAGATTTCTCATTTTCTTCTGGGATATCTTGAATGTGTTGTCATCCCCGCTACCAGCTAACGCGAGTCTAGCAAAAGCATTCATCTTCCCAGAGCACTAGAATTACGGAGGAAGTTGAGCAAGATTAATTCAAAGATACCTAGATAATTCAGACAGTCAAATGAATAACGTGTACATACCTGTACATCCAAAGAATTAAAGATCACTGTAGTTGTTCGGGTGCCACCTGCAAGCCTTTTAACCTAGCCTCTCTTTCTTGTGAACTAATCTCAAGTCTACCTCCACCCTGCCTAGGTCTCACACGATTTTCTTCATGAAACACCAAACAAGTCATGCAGACGCTGAAATATATGTTAATGAATTCAAGACAAGAAGAGACATAGATCTCTACCTGAGTTGGTACATCAGAAGCTTCACGTTTACTGACAGGGAGTGGTTTCAACCTGGCTGGTTCTCTATAATCTCGGAAGAAGGCTTGCCACGTGATACTATCACGACTGCCTACAAGAATTGGTGAAGATCAAGAAGCTCATTGCGCCAGAATTCTTTATATTCAGGGGTTACCATTGGTCTTCTACTGGAGAGAAAGAATGAAAGGTTTTTCTCTTCCGTGTGAGTACTCATTCCACGATGAAAGATCTCATGAAGAGAAAGACGGACTTACCTACCTTGTCCGCGATGGCCAGCTGTGGTAAAAGTAGTCTTGTTAATTGGCACAAGATAGGAAGGATCAAAGCTCCCTTTTATACATGGCAGTCCAAGTTCGGAGAGGAGAAGGACTTTCCCCTTTGTTTGCACGCATGGACCTGGATGTACCGGACCAAGCTTAATGCCCTAGCCGATTGTGCCTCCTTCCGTACCTGTGACCAGCCGGCGTCAATATGCTAGAAAGATGGCTGCTGCTTTCCTCTAGGATGATTGTTGCTTGCCTATGGACCGACGCTTCGTTGGTCATGGCCCAAGCCGACTGCTCTCTCCCTAGTAACATTTGTCTACTTTATCTTATGAATTTTATTTTCATCTGTCACCATCTAGTGCTTACCCCGCAACATGATTACTGTTACATGCTAAGCAGGGGACTTAATGTTGATGGTGCTTTTTAGTTTAGGGCTAAAACCATAAACTCCATATTCATGTGCCTTCATTCCGCAAGGAAGTAGAGCCATTAAAAGCCAATGAGTGCATATGCCTCTCCGCTTAAATATGTGCAACCATATTTATGAATTTTTCCCGGCCGAATTCAGAAAATATATGTATACCTACATGATTTGTATTTACTATGTAATTCAGCATCTACATGTACGAAATTTATTGGAATAATATTGATGCATGTTGCAACAATCCCATATGTTCTATAAATTTTGTTATATTAAACTCAAGCTCTTAGATGAATTATTCACTAGTATAGAGCCTAATGAGTATTTACTTTGTGTCGTGTTCCCAGTTGAACCCTTAATGATGACATGACATGATGATTAATGATTCACTCTTAGTTGAGTATCATGAATCTCCCGAAGTGTCCAAATTAAGATATGCATGAAAGTACCTGCGCAAGCTGTGCCAACAAGACTAGAGTTGTGCTACTTGCAAGAGTAAAAAATTAGTAATTTTGTATTAACATACAAAATTTACCTAAATTGATTAATTTTGTGCCAATTCACAAAATTCAATTATTAACCTAATTTTGTCTCAACTAACAAAAATTATATTTTTTTTCCCTAAAATGGAGCAACCATGTATCTCGATCCCTATTGGTCGAGACTAAACCTAGGCAAGCTAGGAAATTGGCTCATTATAGAGCTAGTAGGAATAAAACCCTAAAAGAAGTTGGAAAAATAGACAAAAGGGGAACCGTGACTGATCAAGTAAGTCACGGATGGAGCACGGCCTTGGCCGTCCGGTTTAACCCTAGATGGCTCCTCCTATGGCCGACCGACCCTGCTCCAGGTTGGCACCCACGTGCTTCTCTTTCCTATCGGCCAATCACATCGCTTCTACCGCACAAGCTCCGCTTTAAATTGTTAGCCAAAGTAGGCTGGTCGAGCTGCTTAATTTCTTAAGAATTAAATCTTGGGTGTTCAAGTCAGTCGCAAACTGATCACGACCACACAACCTGGCCGGTCGGTTTAACAAGCTTGGCTCCCTCCTGGCATTACCGAGCAAGCTCCATGATAGTTACATGTGGCCCTTCTACTATTCCGGCCAATCATATTGCTTATAACCTACAGGATCCGTTCTGGAAAATCATATTTCTTATAGCCTATAGGCTACGCTCCCACCAATCGGATTGCTTATAGCCTACAGGCTCCGCTCCGGCCGATCATATTTCTTTAAATAGGTTGAACGACATCCAAAAGGTCACCCAAGGTTGGACGAACATCTGGGAGAAACTCGTAAATAATCTGGACATGATCTATATGTAAAAAAATTTGTATGGATGTCTATTATAACATACTAAAAAACCACATCAATCGGATTAACGATCTAAAAGATACATCTTAAGGAACGAGCTAGGTCATGGCTGAAAACTGACAGAATTCCTTCTGAATTCTTCTTAAGTTTTTACTGTTGGGAAGTTTTCACCTCCTAAAAGAGATCAAACCTAACTATTCTCTTGTGGGAAGATAGGAAATTCTTTTCCGATGAGAATGGAGGGGCGGATCACCAGAATCCGAGTTCGTATGTGAATTCTACAGCAGTTTTAGTGAAGGGTCTCACATCTGAATTTTCTGACTACAATTTCACGAATTTCTTCGTGTATTAACATAAACTTTCATTCGCTCTTTCATTCAAGAAGTGGGTTAATGTGATTATGAGACCATATGCCTTTCTACATATGCGTGACTACTTCCATACTCATATATATATATATATATTCTCCACTCTTTCATGACCACCCCTCACCTCTTGTTGATGTCATGAAAAGCAGTGCTTGACTTGTCACTTATGACCTGCTGCCTAGCTTACGCGTGATTGGTCGAAATAATTAGGTTTTACAAAAAAAAAAAACCACGATATATGTTAGTTGCTGGAATAATCATATATTTATGACCACTTCTCGCATGTCATAGTGGTGGGCCACTCAGCAACTACCATGCATGACTTGCTCCACTCTTCATTATTAGTCGTTATGTGACTTGCTCCATATCACATACACTTTACCATGCAAGTATTGTGGCTATCCAAGTCATGACTAGGTATTATTTTCTACAAAATACTCGAGACATCAAACATGTCACAAAACTGGGGGATGTTCATCAGGGTATTGGTCTGGCGGTTTACAGTATGCGGTGTGCAATACACCCATAATGAGAAAGTGAAGGAAGGAGCGGGCAGTTAATGAGTAAAGGAGAAGTGGGTACACAACCGTCCATTCCTACCTCCACAATAGGGCAAGGTTTGTACCACCTTCACACGTATCCACTACTTCACTACTCCACAACTCCCACTTCCTATGAGATCAGGGTGACTATGACTTAATACAAATAGATTTTCAATCTATTCAAAGAAATAACACAATTTTCCAGAGAACACGGAGAACTTACATCTTCCATTTTTACAAGAAAGTTCCATATTCTGAGATAAGTCATAAACAGTCACATCTTATGGAGCATGTCTCTCTGATCTCAATACCTTCTCTGCTTCCCTCCCTAAGATCAACCCTTGTCCTTCATTTTGTGACCGAAGCAAGGCTGAAACGACCATTTCTTGGTTTAGGCCAGAATTGTACATATTGATCTCTCGAATATAAGTACTCCTGTGCAGTACATTTGTTTAGGGTCTAGACTCGTTTCTCATCAACCTACCCACTTTTACTCTTTTCTCCAAAATCAGTTTTCACCCTACTACAATATTATTAGCACCTTTTTTTTGTGGTTCTTTACAACAAAAAACAGTTTTATCTTTACTTAGTAAAGATAAAAAAAATACCCAAATTAATCTTCAATGACAAGATCATATTCAACAAACTTTATTTAAATAATTTAGAAACAAATGATGAAGAAGACTAAGACCTAAGGTTGTAGAGAGTCTAATCTAGACTTTCTCTTTAACCTGACCAAGACCCAATGTTATAGAGTCTAATCTAGACTTCCTCTTTTATCCACATTTAGATGTCATTTTTCTTTATGACCTTAACCCTAGAATTGGAAATAAAAATCTAGCGAAAAAAGTTTTAAATCTTAAGTAAGTATCATGTTATTTTAAAACCTTCACCCTATGCGTAGGAGATGCTCTTGCTATCACTGAATCAATAAAACAATAAAAAATGTAATGTGAAATAACGCAAAAGAGTACGATCTTTTTGATTTATTTGTGCAACCATACGTATATTTAACAGCATTTACGTGTTTTTCACATATAGAAGATCAACAAAAAAAAACAAGATCCATTTTGCATCGTATCCAAGGGATTTCTTGGTTCAGACCGAAGCAGCAGTGTCACTCGATCATCATCAAACTGACTACAATCTTTTTTTGTCCATGCGGATCCCACCAGATCACCTTCTACTCTAATAGGCCATGAACTATATTCGGATCATTCTCAACGAGTCTATAAGAAGTGATCCGGTTTTTTTCATCGGGTCCGAGTAGAGACCAAAGATATTGAGCGTCCGATCCGGCAAAAGACAGTTAAAAGATAAAAAAAAAGTATTGTTAGTTTCTTCATACTCGTTCCAAGCTTGAAGTACCATTTATACAAAAAAAAAAATCCCCTTACATGATTTCTTCTTCATATATATAAATATAGCCCTTCCTATATGATAGAAAAGGATCCAATGATCCTAAGCCGATCTTACCTGGGATCGCAAACACTTCAAGAAACTTATGCGCTAACTAAGATCTGGAACACCATGGAGGTTATGGCCCCAAGAATATTATGCTTATTACTTTACTAGAAAACAAATGAAATGTAATTGTTCAGTTGATCAATAATGACGACTACTTTTTGTTTGAAAAAGCAATAATGAGGACTACATTTGGTTTGAACCTTATTCCCTCGTAAAGATTTAGGGGACCGGATAGGAAGGGTTGAATGTAGCCAATCTATAATACAAAACAGGAGGGGTTTTGAGCTTGGACAGATGGATAATATTTTGAGAGACAAACATTGTATCCAACCATCCCAATCTCATCCCAGCAAAAGACATCCGACGGATATGAAAGTTGTAACCTATTTTGTTATGAGTTTTAATTGATTGGTTCCCTCATAATTAAGGTCATAAACTTCATATTATGAATGTACATTGATTGGATTTCTTCATTTAAATAAAATAAATGCAATACAAAAAATTTAAGAGTATTCTTTATGTCTTTTACGGTTATAAACACATTACAAATTATTATTATTTTTGTTAGAAAAATCAGGCAAGCTTTAATCAAGTAGAATTGGAAAAAATAAAATACTTGGGAAGGAATTTTTTTACTGATCATGTTACGCCCTCCCTCATTTTGTATGTTTGTAGGAAGAAACCAGAAGATGATCAAAGAGTTATTTTTCAAGATAAAATTAATAACACGTAAAGAATTTTTAATCAAATAAACTAGATAACAACTATTTACATTTTTTTATTTAGTAAAATGAATTGGTATTAAAATGCAAAGGGTTGTTAAATGGATTGATGATACAATCTTAAAGATATTGTATATTAATCCAAGTTTGATCGATATGCTCTTTTAGTTTTGATCATCAAAATAAATATATATATATATATATATATATATATATATAACACGATAAAACAATTTGACTAACAAGATTTAATTTCAGTAATTACTCTTAAATCAACTGCACTTTAGACCAACTTTAAAAATTATTATATCAAACTTCCAGGTTCATAAGTTCTTATTCGTGGAATTCAGCCTAACAAGATTTTGGAACCTAATTTAAATATACTCCTTAATTAGATACATGTGGAATTACTCTTTTTCTATATGTTTTTATTAGATATTTACTATAACTCTATGTTAGCCTCATGTCGTGCCATTACGGCATGGGCTATTTCTAGTCTATAGTACAAAACATAATGGATTTTTGAGCCTTGGACGGTCGGATAACATTTTGAGAGACAAACGTTGCATTTGATCATCGTAGTCTCACCCTAGCCAAATACATCTAACAGTCATGTGATTTATACCTCCCTTTATTCTAAAATTACATTGACTAACCTTCGGTGGATTTTATCAACACAATAATAACTAGGGTATTTACGTACTTTGCTATCACCTCATAATTCAAGAGATTTAATATCAATTAATTGAGTCCTCAACATTTATGGATGTGATAATGACAATGATAGTAAAAATATGAAGTTATTTATTTATTATTTGGGTCAATCCTCAGCATTTCCCAAACATATTTGGGTTCTCGGTCAGCCTGTTTTATTTATTATTCAAAGAAAATCTGATTTCTATAAATAAAAAATATATTAGGATTTATTTATTTTTTGTTAACATTTAATTTTCATTTTCTTCTTTTTTTATATTTGAGTAAGTGGAAAGATGCCCATTTTCACAATACGGATTTTCATTTTTTTTTTTAATATCTGCTTTTAATAAAAATAAAAACTTTTACTAGGCGTATTGTGTCGATTCTTCTGAGTACTATATCTGGAAATGTTCGACGATTCCTTATTAACACGATTTCGTATATTGTTTCATAAGTGTGGCCAAATGCTAAGTACATGGAAAAGAAAACATCTTTCAAAAGGTCAGAGACTCATTTTGGTAAATAGCGTACTTGCAAGCCTCCTTATCTACTACCTCTCTATGTTCCAAATGCCAGCTTCGGTTGCTAAGGAAATAGAAAGGATAATAAGGAATTTTCTTTGGGGATCTACAACAGCAACAAGGAAACGAAGCTGGGTATCATAGTCAAGGGCATCTGTGCCAAAGGCACAAAGTGGAATTGGAATAAAAAAGTTGAGGTTAGTTAATAAAATCATTGCATTGCAAGTGGATTTGGAGATATGGGAAAGAAAAAGAGGCACTTTGGAGGAAGATTGTTCATGAGAAGTTTGGGGAAAGTATTAATTCTTTTCTTCCTAACACTTATTCTAAATCAGCTGGACATAGACGATGGGCGAGGATTCTTAAAGCGAGAAAATACATTGAAGATAACATTATCCTTGTTTTGAAAAATGGCGCGAGCATCCAATTCTGGACTGATAAGTGGGATGGAAATTTTACTCTACAGGCTAGATTTCCTTCAATGTATAAGTTATCTTGATTTAAAAATACTTTTGTAAAAGACATGATTTCAGTTCAAGGGGCATGGAATTTCAATTTTAAGAGATATTTGAAGTCTCAGGAAGTTGGTGAGGTTGCTCTATTGCTACAGATGTTAGAAGTTTTTATCACTGGTTTGCACAATAACGCAGAGGAGGACAGTAGAAGATGGAATTTTGCTCCGGATTTCACAGTTGCAAGTTGTTACTCTTCTTTAGAGGTAGATGGCTTTATAACTTTTCCATATAAACAGATTTGGAACCCAAAAAATCCTTTGAAGGTTTCTTTTCTGGTTTGGACTCTATGTCACGACGGAGACCCTACTTTAAAATATCTTTTTAGAGCGGGGAAGGTGAATTCCAGCATTTGCCGTTTGTGCAATGTGGAACTTGAAACACAGAGCCATCTTTTTCTTTTTTTGTTCAGAAACGAGAAAGTTTTGGCAATATTTTTTGGACAATTTTGGAGTTAAATGGGTTTTCTCTGAAAGCATCAAGTCAAATATATGGGAATGGGGGTGCTAAGAAGAGCAACATCATATTAAAAAAGATTTGGGGTATTTTACCATTTGCAATTTTGTGGTCTATTTGGAGAGAGCGCAACAACAGGATTTGTAACAACAAGCGAAGATCTGTTGATCAATTAATCATTGCTATTAAATATACTCTCTTCAATTGGTCTTTGGGAACAATTTTTTTTGAAGGTTTCTCGTTAAGTACTTTGATCTGTAATTGGGAAGTTGTAACTGGTCACAGCTGATTTTTTTTTTATTTTTACTTTTACTTCTATGTTGTATTACTTTCTCACTCATCACTTTGATGAGTGTTAAATATTAATTAAATTTGCCCTTTTGATCTTAAAAGAAAAAATTATTTTTAACCCTAGTACATACAGTATTTCATTTAAATATCTTGTATGATTTATTTAGTTTCCCTAGATCCCATTTATTTCTATTTTCTTAGGCCCTTTGAGTCTAACCCAAGTTTCACTGATATTTAATCCACTTTTGTTATTTCCTTTTCTGTCCTTCTATATTTTGAAAATGGGCATACATATTTTCTTGGTTTTATTGGAAAACAAGACAGGGATTCTCTACAATGACACTGTATACAAATTGAAAGGGATGTAGCGCAGATTGGTAGCGCGTTTGTTTTGGGTACAAAATGTCACGGTTTCTAATCCTGTCATCCCTACCTATTACTTTTCCCGTGGAAAGTAATTGAGTTCGATCCTAAAGATAATACTTTTTTATGGTCTTATCTATTTTGATAAAAGGCGCTCTTAGTTCAGTTAGGTAGAACGTGGGTCTTCAAAACCCGATGTCGTAGGTTCAAATCCTATAGAGCGTGATTCTGTTCTCGAATTACAATGAAATAACTCCACCAACTTAAACAGAAACCTTAATTTGACCTCCTGTGAATTAAAAAAAGAGAGGAGGAATTCTATCAAAAACGAGATGTTACTTAATCAAAGGTCCAACTGATCACCGCGTCTGTATTGTAAATATGCAGTTACGAATAATCCATCCAAAGTAAAAGGAATTAGACCTAACACGATTCCGAATAGTAAAACTTCAATCAATAAATCTGAATCGATAAATGAAACTGAATGATCAAGAATTGACAATTCACGGGGACTAGTTGAAGTAATGTAACTTCAATTGAGATAATGAAAAATTATTTCTTAGTCAGAACCTTAGGTGGTTCTCGAAAAAAGATAGCGAAAAAAGTAATCCCTAGAGTCGAGACTAAGAGGAATGTATAAACAGATGCTTCCATAGATTCGATCGTGGTTTACAATTATAGCTTCCACACCTGTTCATTTAGGATCAGCTCCCAGATAAGATAAATAAAGGACAAAAATCAAAGAAAAAACGGTGATTCAAAACAATATTTCTCCAGTAACTTATGTTATGTTAAATAACAAAAAGAAAAGAAAATAGAGTCGAAAGAAACCAGAGAAATGTTGTCTCAGACTACCTGTCTCTTTGTAGTCGGATCTCCAAGTTTTTGGAATGCTCCAAATTCCATTTGAGAATCCAAATCTAGGTCAATACCAGCAAAAACATCTCAGAATAAAGTTCTAGCACCATGGAAAATGTGTCCGAAAAAGAAGAGCAAAGCAAATGAGGCATGCCCAAAAGTGAACCAACCCCTTGGACTGCTACGAAAAACACCATCGGATTTCAAAGTAGCACGTTCTAATTCAAAAATCTCGCCCAATTGAACCCGTCTAGCATATTTTTTTCACGGTAGCAGGATCGCTATAACTGACTCCATTCAGTTCACCGCCATAGAACTCAACGGTTACACCTACATGTTCGACACTATACTTGGATTCTGCCCTTCTAAAAGGAACATCGGCTCTCACAATTCCGTCTTCGTCTATCAAAACTACTGAAAATGTTTCAAAAAAAGTAGGCATGCAACGTAAAAAAAAGCTCGCAGGTTGGTGGATTATTACCCTGATGATATAACATAATGAATGTTTCCTCTATCTCAATGATCGAAAGAGACAAGAAAAAATCGAATTGAAGAACCGTACATGCATTTTTTGCGCATTGCATACGGCTCTAGAATGGAATCTACCTTTACCTAAAGTGGAGGATCTATCAAACCCAGATAGGTAAATAATCCATTTACCACCCTTTCTTTCAGAAGAGTTAAAAAATACTATGATGGTTTCGTTGCTTTCTATATTTATCTCGTCTGTAATTTAGAAATCCCAAAGTTTCTTTTTGATCCGATCAAATAGGGAAAGGATAATCTTGTGTATGTTTTTTCATTTTAATACTCTTTCATAACAGAAATATTGGAAAGAGACCTCTGATGTGTGATGTGAAAACAAAAAATTTTGTAACGATGAAATCGAACCCCGATATATAAAATCAAATCAGAAATTCCTTTTGTCTCATACTACTCTCTCGAAACGGAATCTCATGTTATAAAAGAACAATGATAGTTTGCTGATATCGAACTCGAAGTGCCATGCTATTATTAGTTTATTATTCATATTTATCTGGCGAAGGCATAGTCTTTTTTTTTTCTCAAATAAAAAACTCATTGGCGCCAAGCGTGAGGGAATGCTAGACGTTTGGTAATTTCTCCTCCAACCAGGACGAAAGAACCCATTGAAGAGGCTAATCCCATGCATATTGTATGTACATCTGGTTGTACAAATTGCATAGTATCATACATAGCTATTTTGGGTGTTACCTACCCATCGTGGGAGTTTATAAATAAATAAAAATCTTTTGTATCGTCCTCTATAGTGAGATATATCATGAGACCCATAAGTTTATTTGTGATCTCGCTATCAACTTGTTGGCCTAAAAAAAGTATTCTTTGTCGATGAAGTCGGTTGATTATGACAAAATTATATCCCTTAGGGACCGTACATGCACCTTTAGATGCATACGGTTCAAAAAAAAAAGAAAAAATATGTCGATTCCAGCCCTCTTTATTTTCCTTTTTTTTTCATAGGAGGATTTTTCTAACTCCTAATGAATGAAGGGCCTTAATTCTTTTATTTTTCACGAAAGTAGGGTTTTGACTCACTTACCCCTAAAAACGAGCTCACTAAATTTACCCTCATTGATATATTGTTTCATCGAAATCCAATTCAAATTACGATGTCATTTTCTTGTTTCGGAATTGGCCTCTTCAATTCTTTTAGGTTTATGTTCTACTCCGGGGAAAGATTTACCCGACCTCTATTTGCACATATAGGACAAATGATTCCAATACCGCTTCTTTTGTTTGTTTATACTTTTTTATTCATTTTATGTCTTCCGCTTCCGCCAATCACTGGAATAGTATGATGACTCCGTCGATTGATTGGCAGTTTGAGGTCGCTGGTATAATATAGGAATTCTTTATGATACAAAAGGTAATCATACATATTTTACCGATTGGGTTTTTTTGAACGGAGCCTGGATACTTCATTTTATTGGTCCAACCAAGCCAACCATAAATTATTCTAATTGAAAAATGCATATTGATCCCCCAAATAAATTGCTATAATTGCACTTCACGCTTCAAATTATTGATGGTTCAATCAATCTTTCTTGGGTGAAACAGAGGATATCTCGATCGGGGGAGAAAACGGGGAAATCCCATATGACCCAATATGTCTGACAAGTCGCACTATACGTCAACCCAAACCGAATCTTCCTCTCCAGGAATCCGAAAAGGTACTTTTGGAACACCAATAGGCATTAAATGAAAGAAAAAGGTTTTTAAGTACTAAAATTTCACTTTGATGTGGAAACGTAACAATGGGTTTTATTTTTTTCATAATATTTATGTTTTCGGGTTTTCTCCCTAGATTGTAAAGTTCATCGAAGAAGACGGAATGCATAAAAAAATTATTATGAATGAGCTGCGATGTTCAAATGATGAACAAGTATCTCTAATTCACTCATCTAAAATGGGACCCATCCCCCCATTGCGTATTGGTACTTATCGGGTATAGAATAGATTTGCTTCTCTTTGTTCCTACGAACAGAATTTTTCTGTTATTACCAACGGAATGCAATTTAAATGCACCCTTGCTCCGAGATAATCCATTGAAAAGGAGAAGTCCATAGCATAAGAAGAGTCTTTTCCAATGCGATAAAGTAACATAGTATCTATTTTTATTTGATACAGGGGTATTTCCATGGGTTTGCCTTGGTATCGTGTTCATACCGTTGTATTGAATGATCCCAGACGGTTACTTTCTGTCCATATAATGCATACAACTCTAGTTTCTGGTTGGGTCGGTTCGATGGCTCTAAACGAATTAGCCGTTTTTGATCCCTATGACCAGTTCTTGATCCAATGTGGAGACAAGGTATGTTCGTTATACCTTTCATGACTTGTTTAGGAATAACGAATTCCTGGGGTGGTTGGATTATCACAGGAGGGACTATAACGAATCCGGGTATTTGGAGTATGAAGTATAAATTTTTGTAAATACAATAGATGAATAGTCATTCGATGAATAATCATTTGAATATATCCTCTCGGAATAAGCATATAGATCCAATAGAATAATTAACTAATCACGGATGAGTCTTAAAAAAAATGATTCTTTTTTTTTGGGAATATGGATATCACTTCACTATCAATCTATATGATGGAATCCTTTCTTCAATTAGAATATAAAGAGAGGGTTATCCCGTGCCATGTACAAATTCTAATCGAAAAAATTTGTTCTCTCCTAGGAAGAATTCTTTTTTGGAGAACTTTGGAGAATAATAAGTTTTTATTGCAATGCGGAAGGAAAAGGACAATATATGGGACGGAGATAAACCGTTGTGACCATTGGATCGATTCGACCATAGTCTGGATTAAGGGGTATAGAAAATATTCTACTAATCCCATCTCAAGGATCCATAAGATTAATTATGGATCCAACGTCAGAAGGATTTGAATTGTTGAGTCTTAGATCTTGTATTTAAGATTTTGTATACCGAAATCCAGTATGTATATAAAGTATCCATTACTTCAAATTCAAATTTGATTTCCTTTCATACTTCACAAGTAGCTGCTAGCCCATGGCTCTATTTACAAGCTTCACAGATAATGTCATTACCTTGACGAGCAAGATCACGTCCCTCATTACGCGCTTGTACACACGCTTCTAGGGATACTCGATTTGTTATAGCACCCGGTGCATTACCCTAAGGGTGTCCTAAAGTTCCTCCACCGAACTGTAGTACAGAGTCATCTCCAAAGATCTCGGTCAGAGCAGGCATATGCAAAACGTGAATACCACCTGAAGCCACAGGCAGAACACCCGGTAGAGATACCCAATCTTGGGTGAAATAAATACCACGACTTCGGTATTTTTCAATATAATCATCATGTAGTAAATCAACAAATCCCAAGGTTATTTCCCTTTCCCCTTCCAGTTTACCTACTACGGTACCAGTGTGAATATGATCTCCACCAGACATACGTAATGCTTTTGCTAGTACACGGAAGTGGATACCATGATTCTTCTGTCTATCAATAACTGCATGCATTGCATAGTGTATGTGAAGAAGTAAGCCATTATCTCGGAAATAATGAGCCAAGATAGTATTTGCAGTGAATCCACTCGTTAAATAGTCATGCATTACAATAGGAATTCCCAATTCTCTGGCAAATACAGCCATTTTCATCATTTCTTCGCATGTACCTACAGTAGCATTCAAGTATTGTCCTTTGATTTCACCTGTTTCGGCATGTGATTTATGAATTACTTCGGCACAAAATAAGAAATGGTTTCTCCAACGCATAAAGGGTTGTGAGTTCACGTTTACATCATCCTTGGTAAAATCAAGTCCACCACGTAGACATTCATAAACCGCCCTACCGTAGTTCTTAGCAGATAACCTCAATTTTGGTTTAATAGTATATCCCAATAGGGGTGACCATACTTATTCAATTTATCTCTTTCAACTTGGATATCGTGAGGTGGGTCTTGGAAAGTCTTAACATAAGCAACAGGAATTCGCAGATCCTCCAGACGTAGAGCGCGAAGCGCTTTGAACCCAAATACATTACCCACGATGGAAGTAAACATGTTAGTAACAGAACCTTCTTCAAAAAGGTATAAAAGATAAGCTACATAACAAATATATTGATTGCATTCTCCAGCAACGGGCTCGATGTCGTAGCATCTTCCTTTGTAACGATCAAGGCTGGTAAGTCCATCGGTCCACACAGTTGTCCATGTACCAGTAAAAGATTCGGCAGCTACCGCGGCCCCTGCTTCCTCAGGTGGAACTCCAGGTTGAGGAATAACTCGGAATGCTGCCAAGATATCTGTATCCTTGGTTTCATAGTCAGGAGTATAATAAGTCAATTTGTAATCTTTAACACCAGCTTTGAATCCAACACCTGCTTTAGTCTCCGTTTGTGCTGACATAAGTCCCTCCCTACAACGCATGAATTAAGAATTCTCACAATGACAAGGTCTACTCGACATGAATTATCCGTTAATGAAACCTTTCACTGGAATCTTTCACAAAACTCTCAACAAATATTATCAACTAATCGGAATGGTTGGTTGTTAGACCACATTATTTGATTCGCCAAATACATCAACATCATTATTGTATACTCTTTCATATGTATTGCCTAACCCAATCCGTGTTTTTCAAGTTTCGAATCTCATACTTTTTTTAATCTAAATTTATCAAAAAAAGGAAATTCACTCTTGACATTGCTATATGTTGTATATGTAAATCCCAGATGTAAAACTATCCGGAATTCGTCCCTGAAAAGGTAGAGAAGAGGCGGAAAAATATATATGCTGAAATAAGAAATAATGGCCAAGGTGAAAGAAAAAAAAATCATAAATAGAGTTCAGGTTCAAATTCCATAGAAAATATGGGTGGGATTGTCTATAATGCTAGAGAACTGAAACGCTCCCTCATGGTTTTTATCCATCTACCTCATTTTTTAGGTTGTGAAACTTGAAAATTCATTCATTGAACGAGTAAATAATCGAATTGGAGTCGCTTGAATGGTACCAACGAAATCAAGTACTAACTCCTATTTATTTTTGTATTGAATTAACCGATCAACCTGCTTGCTATCGGACATTTTTTCTTCGGTTTACAAAATACGAAGAATTTCTACATATTTCACTTTATTATTATTATGAAAACAAATCCTACCCCTTCGGGTCTCGGGGTTTCCGTACTTGAAGAAAAAACCTGGCGCGTGTCGCTCAAATCATTGGCCTGGTGCTAGATGTATCCTTTCCCCGGGGTAAGATGCCTAATACTTACAACGCTTTGGTAGTTAAGGGCCGAAATACTGACGGCGAGCTAATTAATCGAGTGAGAGTTGTAGCTATGAATGCTACAGATGGTCTGAAGAGAGGAATGGAGGTTATTGACACATGAGCTGCTTTAAGTGTTCCAGTTGGTGGGGCTACTCTCGGGCGAATTTTCAACATTCTTGGAGAGCCTGTTGATAATTTAGGTCTTGTAGATACTCGCACAACATCTCTTATTCATAGATCTGCGCCTGCCTTTATACAATTAGATACAAAATTATCTATTTTTGAAACAGGGACCAAAGTAGTTGATCTTTTAGCTCATTATCGACGTGGGGGGAAATATGACTATTCGGGATCTTTACCTGGAAATGAAAGAGTCTGGAGTAATTAATGAACAAAATCTTGCAGAATCAAAAGTAGCTCTAGTCAAAGGCCAATGAACGAACCGCCGGGAACTCGTATGAGAATTGGTTTGACTTCCCTAACCATGACATAATATTTTCGAGATGTTAATGAACGAGATATCCTTCTATTTATCGACAATATTTTCCGATTTGTCCAAGCAGTATCTGCTTTATTAGGCAGAATACCTTCTGTTGTGGGTTATTAACCTACCCTTAGTACATAAATGGGTACTTTGCAAGAAATAATTACTTCTACCGAAGAGGGGTCTATAACTTATATTCAAGCAGTTTATGTACCTGCGGACAATTTGATCGACCCTGTTCCTGCCACAACATTTGCACATTTATATGCTACTACCGCACTATCAAGAGGACTAGCTTCAAAAGGTATCTATCCAGCAGTAGATCCTCTTGATAGTACGTCAACTATGCTCCAACCTCGCATCGTTGGCGAAGAACATTATGAAATTGCGCAAAAAATTAAGCAAACTTCACAACGTTACAAAGAACTTCAGGATATTATAGCTATCCTTGGGTTGGAAGAATTATCTGAAGAGGATCGTTTAACCGTAGCAAGAGCACGAAAAATTGAGGGTTTCTTATCACAACCCTTCTTCGTAGCAGAAGTATTTACGGGCTCTTCAGGGAAATATGTTGGTCTAGCAGAAACCATTAGGGGCTTTCAATTGATCCTTTCCGGAGAATTAGATGGTCTTCCTGAGCAGGTCTTGAATTTGGATGATACAAATTTCTAATTAGATGATCCGTGGGTTTCCACTTACTGATCCCATCTTTCACGGAGTCGACACAATACGGAACCGGAAGAAGAAAAAAACACATAATCTAGAGTAGACAGTAAGCGCCTTTATTATGTGAGTTTTACTTTTATTTTAGAAAAATCATGTTGGACGAATTATTATTATTATTTTAAATTACTATTTACATTAGCTATATATGATTTTCCTTTTTATATGTGATTTTTCTTTCCTTCTATTTTCAAAATTATAAAATAGGCCAGTTACTAATTAGTTAATTTACTTTATTTTTTATATTCTAAATTTTAAAATAACTTTCAATCCTTTAAATAAATTAATTTTCTTTTAATGGTCACTTTAATGAGACCAAAAATAAATTTACATGTAATTAAAAGACTTAAGGAGTTTGATTACTTATACAGTTCATTTCAGTAAGTATACACGGAATGTCGGTATGTGACAATGTTTCAAACGCAAGCCAAAAATGGTGTAAAGGCAAATGAATAAATAAATAAAAACTCATAGTCTTTTTAAATGTCCTTGACGTCCAAATTTGAATGTGCTGATCTTTATTAATAGTCCACGCAAAACTAAAAAAGGTTTCAAACTGAATCGCCTCACAACAAAAATAGAAGTAACCACCTATAATGACTGGAGACCTATACAAATTGAGTAGTATTTGTTCCTTACTTCATAATCATCTCTAACTCATATTTTAGGAAGAGTTCTAATACATGCAACATATAACAACAAAATACTGGAAATCATATTAGGTACGAAGAGATAGATAAATCTATTCAGTGAATTTGAATCAATGAAACAACATAAGAAGTTTGGAAACGTTGTTGGAAGTCATATATGGGTTTTGTGGTTGGCTCATATTTACAAAAAAAAATATAACAATATTAATTAATTATTTTAGTTCACTCCAATTATGGGTTTTATGGTTGGCTCATATTTACAAAAAAATATAACGATATTAATTAATTATTTTAGTTCACTCCAATTACAACTCAATTGATAAGGGTTTTTGAAAAAGTCCAACTATTTTGGGTAGTTTTGATTGTTGTAATTTTAGATTCTTATAATTCCAAATTTCAAACTGTTGTTGATTCTTATAATTCCAAATTTCAAACTTGATAGGAAGACTAGACATCAAAAACTTACATGTCCATTTAACCCGTCAAAATTATCATAGGAAAACTCCCCGAAGGAGCATTGATAAGATTGTTTCCATATTTTTTATACTATTTCTTTTCCATAAAGATAACAACCATCGTGTTCCACACGTCTTAACCATATTGTTTATTTTATTTTAAACCAAAAATAAAAAAAACAATCCCATATAGGCTGTCTGAAGGTAAGAAAAGCTAGGAAATACTAGATGATAAAACTAAAAGAAAAACATAGGCACACATCTTTTTAGAGTTAGTATACAATACGAGCACTTAGAATATCGATTTCACTGGCCAACAATCAATTCTAAAGAGCCATTTCAAACAGTGAACTGTTTTAAAACATCACTAATCAATACATGCCCCTTCATAAGCAACAAGCAAGAAAAACACAAACCTCTGGAAGTGGCCAGAAAATTGTTGACTAATACTTTCTTTCTCTACATTAGCATTGAATATAATATTTAAACCCTATAAAACAAAACCCAACAAACCAAGAGCTACCCCTACCTACTTCAACCAACAAGCACCGGCATCCTGCAAGTATCACCAGCAGTCCAAAGAAAGCCCTTGTTGTTCCCTAGAGGTGGCGCTCCCACCCCCCAAACAATCAACCTACCCAACCATAACCACCGCCACTAATCTAAAAGAACAAGATCAGGGAGAAATGAACAAAATATAAAAATAAAAATAACAAGAGGGGTGATTTTGGATCGACACCGCAGAGAAGAAGCCTGTGATCAGTCATTCTAAAGCTCCCCTTGAGAAAATCTTTAGAGTGAAAGCGAGGAGAAGGGCTACAGTTAGCAAAATGAACAAACCCATTTGGGATTGATCCAAATTCACTATGAATCAACCATCTCATCTTGTAGCTCACTGGGAGCAATAAGTCCTGGGATAGTAAGCATCCTCTGACGTTCCTTTTCTCTCTGTGTAGCAGCCTCCTCAGCATAAAGATCCTTGTTATCCTGCAAATAAGCAAAACCAACCACGGTTACTAATTAAGCCCATATACCTGCTCATCTAGTTTGAAGAGGATCAATTGGGTGCCAAAATTATTCATAGCCCAATCTCATACAAAATAGTGGACTTCACAAACAATTACTAAAGTGCGGCCAAAATCACAAACAATTACTAAAGTGCGGCCAAAATTACAGAACTTACTATCAACTCTTACGGAATATTGTCTCATGCAGATTAAGTGTTTAAATGCAATTACCTGAGCTGAGAATTCTTTGGACTGCACAAGGAAGTCTCGGATATGATTCTTGAAACTGGCAGGGTCATTCCTTGAGTCAAACAGCCCACTTACAAACTGTGTGACCTGTAAACAGAAGTACTTTTATTCATTATCTTAACCAAAAAGAAATTAAATACTAACACATTGGTCCAGTAGTAATCCCTACCTCTGCAGTAGTCATGTTGGGAAATGATGAACCCAGAAGCTTAATAGTGTATTCACGAACAAACACTGTGTTGTTAGGGTAAGGCACAGATGTCGCATCCCACAGAGGCTCTGTTAATGAACCAGAGTCCACCTGCAAATGAATTATATACTACGTTTAAATCATGTTTCCAATACTTTTGATTTCTGATCAGGAAGGACATGATACGAATTATATACCAGGCAAAATAAGTGCTGAAGGACTAGAACATGTAGCTTGAAACCAGGTTTATGAAATGTATCAGTTAAGACAGCAAAAATCTCTTGCTCGATTGTCACGAAGTAAGTCCGGTGGAACTGATTGCAAAACTCGGAAACCTGAAAATTTTTCAGCATCTCCAACAGGAGGTTGAGCCCAGTTTCAGCGATATTTCTTTCTGTGTGTCTGAAAGCCCATATAATGGAATCCATGACAAGCTTCAATTGCTGATGTGCACAGAGAACGAAGCAAACTCAAAGGGTCATAACACTGAACAAATGAATTTTAAGGAAGAAAAAAACAAAAAAGATGGACAAAATTGCAAAAACAAAAGGTGATAATGGTTCGTGACCAACCTGGCTCGACAAAATAATTAAAGCTGGGAAACAATGTGTAGCAATCGCTCGCAGTAACGAAAAGAATTTAAGACGGTGTTCGGGATAGTCTTCAAAGTTCTTTGTAATCATCTGGAAGGATAAAAAAAGGCAACTTGAACATCAGTTACAAAACCGGAAGGTGAGACAGATGAATAGTTCAACAAAAAAAGAGTTTCGTAATCATCTGGAACGATAAAAAAAAAAACTTAGTAAGAAAAAAAAACTTAGAACAACAGTTGCAAAACCGGAAGGTGAGACAGATGAATAGTTCAACAAAGAAAAGAGTTTCCTCACCCCAAGGGTACATTCAAAAACAGCTTCAAATATGCGAGGAACATCCTCTGTCATCACACCTTTGTACCTACAATATGAAAACAAATTAATCAGGAAATTGAGGTGCTGCAAAAGCTAAGACAGACTGTCAAACTTAATCTCAAAAACCAAGAATAACAAGAAAATTCCCTACTACAATCTAAATGAAAAAAAACAATAAAATAGAATCAAGAAGAGGGAACGCTAACTTGTTTATGATTGTTGCAAATAGTGAAAGAACTTCGGACTCCCTCGCATCAGGCAAATTCCTCGCATAATCACCAAGAACAGGATCCATCATTGGCGGCACAAACTGCTTTCCAATTTGGGGTTGATCTTCAGCCTTGTCCAGAAATGTCTCAATGAGCTTGAGAGTCTCCCTTTTTACTGATCTGCTAGGCCAAATCGTCTCAGTTGAATTACAATAAAATTAACAAAAATAGTATTAAATAAATAAATGAGAGAGAGTTTGATGTCAATATCCGGGTCTTGCACTTACCGCAGAAGTTTTACATAGGAAGTTTTTGACGCAAAGGGCCCACCCTCTGCGATACTACTTGAAATAAGCTCGCTGTACATTCTGTTCAATAGTCATACAGAAAAAAAGACTGGCTTAGTTACACAACTAAGTGTGGGATATCAAAACCAATGAGTATGTTGAACTCACAAGATATAAGTAGACAAGAAATACCTGTACACATTCAGCATGTCCAAAAAGATCAAAGATATTTGCGGTAAGAAAAATGTTCCTAGTGCAGTAGCAACACTAGTATTTGTCTGTCAAGTAGCAATGCCACGTAAAATCAATATCACGTCGTGGAACTAGAAATTCTCCCAACCCTTGAGATCTTTTACAAACAGACCCTCGAAAATACAAAGCATGATGACAGTTGCAGCTAGTAGCTTGACAACAGATAAAATACCTGCAATATGTTCAATACAGTCCGGATCACATCTTGATCCTTAAGAAAGTCCACGCTCTGGCGTGCTTGTCCAATAATTTCAGCCCATTTCTGCACAATAGAAGGTACTCATAAATCCCCAAGTTATAAGAACATACTGAATCAGAACCCCGGAAAAAGAAAGGCGTACAAAGATGCAGGTAAGCAGTAAGCACACCAATTACACGATTACACGATAACAGCCTAATTAGAAATCTCACCTGATTTGGCAATTCCATCAATCTCTGGAGATACTCATCCCTTTTTTGGGGGTCAGACTCTGCTTGCACCATGGTACCAACCTTCAAAGAAGAACAGAAGTCTGCTTGAACCATAGAATATAAATGTACATATAAACCTAGCCATCTTAATTAAGAGCAGAGAACTTACTGATTCATAAAATGTATGAATCTGATGAGGCTCAAGATCCACAATTGTAGTTGGAAGGCCTGTTAGAAGCTCCGATACGAAAGGCTCACTCTCTCCAACCTGCAAATCAGAAGCAAACCGTCAGTCATGACTACCAATGAATACATACATCATCAACATATGGTACATATCACGTATTACAAAATTCAAATTGACAACTTACCTGTACAAGGACAAATTTGCGCTTGCACTTTTGGACAATCTTTAAGAACGTATCGCAGGCCATATCCTGAAAGAAAAAAAGGTCAGTACATCTAAACAAGCAGTAGCAACATCTTGAAATCAGTCGCTAAAATAACCGGGAGGTCATCTTGGTTAATAACTTGATACAGATTTTGCGACGGAGCCCAAAACAACTAACCTGCACTCCAGGATGTGTTTCATGCATGAATTCAAACAGCTTATTCACAACAGTTTTCAAGAATTTCCAGTGAGCTCTCAAAAACTTCGGGTACTGTCCGACAACATACCTAATTAATGAAACAGCAGATTGTAAATAACAAGTCAAAACTATAACCCAAGTTCAACGTTTCATTGACAAGGACTCTTACATGATGTTACTCGCAATTACAGCTTTGTTGTCTTTCCCTTTTGTGATTTCACATAAGTTTAGTAAATCCCGAATCACCATTACAAGAAACCTGTTTTCCTGGAAAAAATATACAAGACAAAGAAGTGTAAAACAGCGTAAAGATAAAAAAAAAAAAAAAAAAAAAAAAAAGATACAGTAAGTACTAAGCATTCTACAGGAGGAAAAGCAAGTGATAGACAGAATTGCGAAACACAGTTGCTGGTCAACAACTTCAAGAATCTACTATCAACAGATAAATGAATGAGAATGTAAAATGTAAAACGTATGAGCAATCAAGGCGCCTTTTCAGGAAAACCAAAAACAACTTTGGTACCATACACTGGGACTAATCATCTCTGAGAAAAATGGCTCCTACTTGAAGATAAAGAACTGTATGACGAGTTCTTGTTTTAAGAATATCCAATGTTGACACACAATGGTAATGGCACCCGAGTCGGACAGCTCTAACTAGCAAGTAAACTCAAAATTTGTACCAGTCAGATATGTAGAGCTTGAAAATATAGAAGAGAAGAAGCTTGGCTACTACCTCACCTTTTTATTCAAGATCAGCCTTCAGGTAGCCAGTTAATTTCCTGAAGAGCATGGATACCATTAACCTAAGCCTAACTTAGTTTTCTAAGGTCATTGAGTCAGTCACTTTAGACCGGTGTCGTACACCGACAACTGTACCCACAGCATTGCTAAACAGAAAACATGTAAAAGAAACACACTTTGCTCATACATTTCCACAGAACCTAGGAGAGAGAAGGTACCTGCTCTTCCATCATGGACCCAGATATAGACCCTATTGCCCAGCACAATGTGTTTAAGTTGTTCCATGACCAATCCTCGCCATTTAACTGTTTACTCAGCTTTTTCAGCATCTAGAGCAACCACACAAAAAGAAAATTGTATCAATACCGTTCACCCCACAAACACATAACCATAAGTTCCATGAGATACAGTCGTTAAAAAATATAAAGGGATCAAAAAGGACAGAAAATACAGAACTCGTGGACCCGACAAAGGAAACCAAAAAGTGTAACAAGAAAGATGTACGAAAGAAAACCATGGAGATATATAAAATAACAAAGAAAGCCAAAGAAAAGCAGGTGAATAATGGAAATGTGAATGCATAGGCTAATTCAATATTTCAGTTAGATGCCAGAGAGAGAGAGATGGTTATCTACCTGATGTTCGGTATCCTCGTGATCAAGGTGCGACAAGTATATCAGTGTCTCCCTCATGATCTGAAATTAAAGAGCAATGGTCATAAGCAAGAAGAAAAAGCCATAGAACTACTAGTAGGAATGAAAAATTGAACACAATTATCTGTAGAACTCGGTATTTAAATGCAAAAGTAACCAACTTTTTATATGACTTGTGAGAACTGAAATTAAAAGAGTTGTCAACGCTGACAAACTTTTAGTCAGCAACAGGAAACATTATAGTTGTAAGTACACATTGCTATCCGTGAATCTCGTAATTGGATATATACAAAGCAGACATTTTCAAAGAGAGAGAACAAACCTTATACTGAACAAGGACATCGTTGTCCTTCATGGTTTCACGCACAATATTGCCATTTTCATCTTCAACGATCAAAACCTCTTCAGGCTTGGCCATACGACAGATCATAAGCAGTCTCAACTTAGACATAGGAGCTGCATAGAGTTGACGTCGCTGTACAATTTGAGATCCCACGCCATCAACTATGCTGGAATGCATTGGCATCTGTAGAATCAGGACAAAAACTGAGCCATTAAAACGTGCAAGTGCTGCAGCACTGAACCTCTCAAACTCGAAGTGAAAACATACAGGGACAGTCATTTTAAAGCAATTTGATCTGTCTACTTGCGGATTTGTTTAACAATACGACTTAAGAGGCCAAACCTGAAGACCCATAGCATTTGCGGTCGCAGCAGGGCTATCCAACGCGTTATGTGCCTCAAACAGCTCCAAGACTAAAGAGTTCCAATAATCCAAACAGACCTGTTCCGTTGCAGCTAATTAGTACAGAACAAACAAGATTTAATTTCACAGACTCATTAGCAAGAAAGTCAACCTTGAAAACCTCAGTATCATCTACATATGAGATGCCAATCAGATATTCAAGACCCATTAGAAGTGCAGTTATATTCTCCGGGGTGACTTCAAGTACTCGAATATGAGACTGCATAAACAGCAAAAAAAAAGTAGAGAATGTTAAAACCGCACCATACAACGGGACAGACAGCACGAATTAACAGCAATAGATACTCCAGTATATAAGCTGATAAATCAAAGCAGCTTTTATTTTCCAATTGATCAAGCTCCTTAGTTAACATTCATTTCCATGTATACGTTGTTGCGAAACTTGCCTTGAAAAATGCAGTAAAAAACATTGCCAAATTCTGAATAAATGCCTGAAAAAATCATAAGATATATAGCAATTAAAAAAGATCAAAAAATAGCCATGCCTCAAAGATGTCAAGAAAGCAATAATAATACAGGAAAAAATATTCTACCTGCTCATCAGTAGAACCCTGTGCATATGCATCAGGAAGGTTTGTTCCGGGCGGAAGAATATTCTGCAAAACAAGATCAACAAATACAAAGACAAGGAAATCATCAAAACTCAAGTTACAAAGTGCACTGGACATAGATATTTATCAGTTAGGCATTTGGGTCCTTTGTGAGCTGAAATACCTGCAATTGTGCAATGAAAACAGTATACATTTTCACATACTGCATGTTATAGAAGTCTCCAAACTGAAGGGCAGCAACCTGTGAACATAGAGGAGTTACTATGCTACCTAAATATCAGCACATCGAAGAAAGAACAAAGGGGAGAAAGTTTAGCAGTACCTCTGACAAACATTGGAGAGTAAGATTCCTATATGCCGCCACAGGAAAGAAATTCAAAAGTGTCTCTAGCTATAATATACAAGAAAAAAAGGAAAAGAAATATGCATTAGTCAATTGGCCTACTACAGAAGACCGGAAGGAAGAGACGCCAGGATTGACTAAAAGATCGTGTTTTCCTAAACATGAGTTTATTTTTGACCATTCTAGATTTTCTTTATTTGAAATAAAAAATGGAAACAGTCTAGTAATTAGTGCACAAACCAGTGGGGATTCAAAGATGTAGCCCAGAGGAATCCATGAAAGGAAAGCGTGCAATGTAGCCAGTGTTGCCCTTATAAGCTCAGTTCTTTGAGATGCAGATAGTACATATAAGCATAGCTCGTGAATAAGCTGAAACTCACTGTAAGAAAAACTTGTGTGTAAGCTACAGTAAGAGAAAAACAAACTATCCGACGTAGACTCACAACTTTTCTACTCGATAAGTAACCCCGTAGACACATGATAATGTAACAGAACAATGAGAATAGCAAGGTCATTAGTACCTATTCAATGATTGTTTTAGCTCTTTGATCTTCTGCTGAGTCATTTCACCACGTGAAAAGTCAAACACCTCTTCACTAAGAAGCTGAGAAAAAGATAACACAAAAAATATTTTTTCACCATGTCAAAAAACTTGTAGTCACTGACATGCTAAAACAGATACGATCTCAGAAAAAATGAATCTCAAATGCAATAAAATTACCTTTAATATAGCCATGCAATTCTCACATATTGTTTCACTGGTCTTCGCTGCTGAAACAAGATCCGGAATAAAGCTTCGCCACCTAGCTGGCCACTCATGTTTCAAGATCTGTGGTTTCAAAAGCAAGCAGCATTGAGTTCAAGCATTAGAAAGAGAAAGAAAAAAAAAAAAAAAAAAAAAAAAAATATTGTAGATAATTCGAAATTAACATAAACCGTTCAAACCTAGCATACCCTAACCTAAAATCTATGAACATTTTGAATCTCTTCAGATTTGCATCATCCCTTATAATACGTGGATTCGAGCCACAACAAAAATTCCTCACAATAATATTCTGACTCCACTAGCAGAAGAAGATGGTGCTGATTGGTAAAAACTCTTTTATGATGATGAATAGCATTAAAAAAAAAAAAAAAAAAACTTGCTCTGAGGATGATGATAATTGCTCTATAGGTTTAAACAGATGCAACAAAGAAGCAAGTAAAAGGAACAACTACACTAGATCCAAAGCATAACATGATTCGCAAGCAGTATATTTCACAAATGAAAATATGCAGAACGAAAAGTTTTCCTTTAATTCCTTAGGAAACAAGGTGTGATTCAACATATTTGCTACAGGAGTTCATAAATGAATATTTAAGTATATGCCGTGATTTTTACCTGAACTAAGATAATATTGAGTTTGTTAACATACAGCCTTTCCCGCCGAAAAGAAGCATCGTTGCTTGAGAGCTACGAGAGACGGAAGATAAATTGTCATTAAGAAAATATTTCATGTTGGAATTATATGAACTTTACACAACATAATTTAGTAACCTAATTCATTTACCTGTACAATCACTTCTGATATGTAATTTTTCATTCCATCCCTTTGTTCAACGGGCAATGCATTCCACCTATACTTAATCACACCTTCGAGAACCTGTATGCAAGAAATGACAATGTGTAACTGAATGAAGAAAAACTAAACTCTAAACCCGACTACCTAGTTATCTCCTAGTATTTAGAAAGACAAACCCAACTTCGAAAGATGCACCCTAAGAAGTGTAGATGCAACACGAATTCGCAGCCATCCATAACATGGAGCAGAACTAACCTGCAATGCAAAGAACTTAGTATTCAAGTTCTGAGAGTTCTGTAGAATGTGAACCACTTGCAACCACATATCTGGGTTGTTCTGCAACTCCCGCAAAATTTGATCTGCTGCTGTTCTCTGCCAACCAAAAAGAAAAATAATACTAAGAATTATGTAACAGAACCATGGAAAAGACAACGCAGGAATCTCTCCAAATTATATCACACAATGCAACAAATAGACTAACGTCAGTTGCAATCTTCTAAGAGTAGTAGCAACCAGTTCCAGCAATGGAAATGATTGGGATCCGCATTTACAACAACCAGACTAATAGGCAAAAGAGAGTTAGGCCCTGTACATGCTCTGGATTTTCATATTTTCATAATCCTTGCATTTATTCTCATCCTTCCCTAATGTGGTTATCTCAAATTGATACTCCCCAAACAGAAAAATAATAATCCTGGCGGACAGTATGTCTTTGCCGCCATTTCATTGTGGCTATAGATAGAAAAAGCAAACCTGTAACAATGTTTTAAAACTGCTCCATGAAAAAGAACTATACTAGGTTTAGGAGATTATGATTTCCAATTACATTCTAATCTCCTAGAAAGAAACACCAAAACATTTGGACGAGGCAGATGAAGGAAGCTCAGTTGCTTTGAGCCTCACTGAGATACAAGCTGGACAAGTGTCGGCCTAAGTGGGCAAATGCAGGCAACCCTGGTATAGTTATTTGCTTTGCTATTTTAATCTCCAATTATACTTTGTAAAATACACATTTTCATCAATCGAACCCTAGCATAGTATTAACTTCTAAAGCAGGTAAGATTCAACATTAAATAAGGATCAAATAAGTAAAAAATTACCGTAATCAACCATTACAAACATCAAAAAAAAAAAAAAAAAAAAACAGTGAAAAATGGGTTACGAAACACACAAATAATCAAAAAAACAGTAACCCCAAGAAATTCACCTCTTCTTTAGATCCCGTTCCATAAAAAGCAGCAACCGTAGCATCCAGTCCGGGTACATCAATCGGTTGACTTAAATCCCTAAGTTTCTCAGCCGCCATGACTCTACAACAACAAAAATCAAATCTTCTATCACTTCGCGAACTCTTCTCCTCACACACTAAATCAAACTTTCCAAATCAAAACCCTAAAACACTTAATAAACCCTAAAAAATAACAATTGAAAAACACCAAATCGAGCTCTTAAACTCCAAAAACGAACAACCACGCACTAAGAAATTGAAAATATTAAGTTAGGGTTTTGTTTTGTGTTCACCTCTGCAGTGACGATTGAAATCTTCAACTAATCTTCTCGTCTACTACAACTACTGAGGGAGTATTAAATAATGAAACCCTAGAACTCAGTACTTGTATAAAAGAGAGAGAGTACTTAAGTTTGAAAACAAAAAAGGGGGAAGATGAAGAAAAAGAAAGAAGGATTTGGGGTTTTAGGTTTCGTCTCGATTTTTTTTTTTTTTTTTATGTTTTAAACTGAAAGTTTATGTAGAGAGATAGAGATTATAAGGAGAGAGAGAAGGTGTGAATTGTACGCAATTAAAAATATACCGCGTATATATTACGACGACGTTCATATATAAGCTGGCCTGTCTTCTTATTAAGCTACATACATGTAATTAACTAATTTTATTTGGGGTTTTCTGTCATCAGACGGTGGGGTACGGATACCCGTTTTGACAGTGTTATAGGCCTCGGTATAAAGTAGACGTTCCTTGTCTCCTTTGAGAGCAGTATCTGGCATAATCCCCCAGCATACTCCTCCACCTGAGCACAAACGAACGACCCCTAGTTGTATCCCAACTAACACCGATATTGTTCCCACTTACCCACTGCGGTTATCCAGCAGTGTGGGATTTTAAACGGCACTACTACGGTCATCCGGCAGCAACTTCCCGAGAGTAGTCACTGCGTGTTTGTTTTTTTTGCTAACTCGGGATCTGCATTTGACTTGATCCCTGACTCACCCCGAGTCAGATGTTGGACCGTTTGTTGTTGTTTTTTTTAGTCAGATCTGACTCGCGATCTGAGTCAGACCTAATCCCTGATTGGGACCTGTTTGAGTCAGGTAATAAAATACTCCCGACTTATGGGAACAAACCACTTACTCATATTTTTGAGTCAGATCCAAATGAGTCGGGTGATTTTGGTCAGATCCATTCGAGTCAGATCTAGACGAGTCAGGTGAGTCTGGAGAAAACAAACAAGGTGTTAGTTTAGTATTGAAGTGAGTTTTGTAAAAGTGTTTTTCTATTGTGCATTGTTGTGTTGTGCTGTGTAAAAAAACGGTTAAAGGTTAGGTAAAATATAAATTAAAGTTGTTAGAGCATAGCTCGGTTGAACCCACCAAGCGTTGGTATGTCAAGTTTGGTTGTCATATTTTAGTGAATCAAAACTCATCTAAGAGTCGCTTGATTATGTACTAGAGACAACTTCGTATAGGTTATACTAGAAAGTCTAGGAATATGAGACATACAAGTATTACTCGAAGACCTGAAGAACGTGAAGAAATAACGAGCTACAACGACGACATCATCCTTCCTTTTGAGGTTAGTAATATTGACTTGAACTGTTTCATTCGTAACGTATCTTTCAAGTCGTGTTATATTGAAAACATAACTGCGAAGCTGTGAATGAATATTTTACTCTAGTAGTGAGACATGATCATATGATCATAGTATTAAGGAATTAGACTATGAAGTATAACGCTTATCTTTTGAACTTCGTAGATATGACATCGACATAATCTTATGAATGCTATTATGATTATGTGTATGGGTAAAGGTGAAGATTTCATCTAGGAAACAATGTTTACATTTGTTTAAAGGAAGTACATTCATAAACTTGTTTTATGAATCGAAAGGGAAATCGTTAGGCTTATTGGTATTGTTATTTATTGCATATCTTTGGATTACCAATATGTGTGAGTTAGTAGAACCGATCATAACTTGTTATGCATCTTGGTATAACTAATCACAATGCCTGACTTATGATTTGGTATGACTAGTTTTGATTAATTAGTGTAACCGATCCTAAGTAATCACCTGAGATGGTATGATCGATTTTTGTAATTGGTGCGACCGATCCTAGTAATTGGTGTGACCGATCACAAAAGAGTTGTGTAATCGATCCTTGTAATTGGTGTAACCGGTCCTAGTAATTGGTGTAACCGATCCTGGTAATTGGTGTAACCGATCCTAGTGACTTGTGTAACCGATCACAAGCAATACCATGAGTATATGGTAACCGGTCCTAGTAATTGACGTAACTGATCCTGGTAACTGATGTAACCGGTCCTGGTAACTTGTGTGTCCGATCACAAGTAATCCATATTAAAGTATAACCGATCCTAGTGATTGGTAGAACCGATCGAACCCATGATTGTGATTTGATATTTGATCAATTACATAGTTGTCTTGGGATACAGATGAACCAATTCTAAACTTGTTTGGAAGTGTGGTATAATCGATTCCAAAATTGTAAATATGAAAGATGATTTACAAAGTAAAGATGTCAACATACTTTGAACACGAACAATAACTCTTATCTTTTATTGTTCAAAGTTATTCCTTAATTACTCTAGGAGATCCCGGTCCGAAATAAATTAAAAATCTTTTAATTAAGGTTGTTAGTTTTATATGCTTTAATTACCAGCAATTAAATCCATATCTCTATAGAATAAAAATTAGTAATATGCATTTACTAATTGGAGATTTTCTATTGAGAGTTTTCGGAAAATATTGGACAAAGCATTTCCAAGAATTATGAAAACCGATATGGGCATTTATTGCATATCTTAAGAATACTTTCGGTTTTGGAAATTCCTTGGTGTCCAAACATCCTTGGTCTATAAATAACTAAGTTTGCATTTCTAGCAAACTATCCTAAGAGCCAGGCAAACTTCATTTTTTTGTTGTTTCTGGTGGAGTCGTCTATCCGGAGAGGAAAGTACCCTAATTAGGCGAAATCTCTTACGACTGCTCGTTTAAAGACTTCTAAGGGATCAAGAAGCTCTACGAGTACCGTTAGTAGGAAACTAGATAATTGCAGTTTATTAGTTTTCGATTGATTTGATTGACTAACGGTTGTTGAACTTTAGTTGCACCTAGTTTGTTTATTCTTGAGAATCTTCTCTTCTGATATAAGATTCACTCAAACTTGATCGAAGTGTCGACGGGATCTTTAGAACTGTTTGTAGATCTAAAGACATCTCGTGATAATCCATTGTTAACAGACTCCGTTCTGTGCGTGATTGATCACAAGAAATTCAAGTGGTGTTGTGCAGGTTTAATTGAAGATTAAAGAAGATTTGAAGACGAAGAAGATTTCTTATTGGTTTCTCATATCTTTGTGTAGCACAAACCTTGATCGGCTGGGATCCAACTAGAATCGAATTTATTTGATTGATTAGTTGCGTGAGATCGGTAACACCTAATAGTTCTCTGAGATCTATTTTGATTGTTACAAATCCGAATCTTATTACTTAGGTAATAGAGATTGGATTGATCTAACCAGGAAAAGGAGTTTATTAGTTTAAACGGAAGAGCCTTTGCATATGACTTGAGATATCTTTATCTGGAAAGAATCAATAGAGTTGTTACCAAACAGATTTATTGTTCCTTTATTGTTTGGAATACGATCCAGAGGAATTGTTCTAGTGCGTGCACTTATTGAATGTCGGACGCGCATGGATACTAAAAAAAACTAAGTGAACTAGGTTTAGTTGCTTGGTCTCAACTATACGAAGTTTGGTTTAGATCTTGTATAGCGGCTTAATTATGAGAGTATTCAATTTTGAACTTGGTCCCAGGGTTTTTCTGCATTTGCGGTTTCCTCGTTAACAAAACTTGCTGTGTCTTTTACTTTTCTATTTCCGCAATTATAATTGTTTATTATAATTAGAAGTAAAATACACAAACGTTAACTCCGCTTTACTTGATAGTGATCCTATAGAGTTTGGTTAAGTCCGAACCTATTATCAAGTAGTCACACTTTGATTGTTGTATTGTCTTGATCTCGTATCCATAGACGATCACACAAAGTGTGAATACCGATTTGTCGTATTGTCTCGACTTTGTCCATAGACAATCACTTTCGGTAAGAGGACTTATAGGTGGATAATTTAAAGATTGTGGTGTCTTTGGGTACCCTCGTCTTTTCAAAAGTTAAAGTTGATTAAACAGGCGATCAAATTGTGCTTGGTAATATATCAGATTAAACTATTATTATTGTAGCAAATGACAAAAACAGACACGTATCTGGAAATAGTTTTAACCAATTTTATTGGGTATAATAATAATTAATTTTTTTCCTATTAAAATATATATTACCAGATATCTCGACAAATTCACTTCTCATGGATATGGTGTTGGTGTCTTGGCCTTCACTACCCTAGGGGAACTTAGTAAGGAATTGACTACTTTCTTGAAGAGGTTGAGGAACCGTCTTGCTAGCCATGATGTTTGTTAGAGCACTGCTCGGTCGATCTCACAAGCGTTGCTATCTCAAGCTTGTTTGTCAATGTTAGTGATCAAAACTATAAGTCTTGATTTCTAGTCTACTTAAAGTAATGTCTCAGACTAGGATAGATTGTGTAGTTGAGCATTAGACTTCACGGCGGTCATTAATTGAAGACGAAGAACTACTAAGGAGAGCTTGTGGAACTTCATCAACAAAAGGTATGTGGAGACTAAAACTCTATCACTTGGAAAATCTATTTCTACTCTATCTACAATATTGAAACAAAAGTCGTATTACTATAGTTTTCAATTATGCACATTTGAGATTTCGAGATGAGTTTAACTCGCTTACATATTTCTCGAAATATGTGTTGGTAAGCTTTCGCTTCAACCAAGTTCATCTTATATTCTTGACGAAAGTCAAGAGATGATCATGTGAAAATCGCCGAGTAACATCTTACATGGTTTGTGTGATACAATCATTTGGTGTAGACTTGGAATGTTTCGTTATGACTATTTCAATAAATTGAAAATTGCTTTGATGCTAATAGTGTGTGAAAAGGGCTATTGTCATCCTCTAAGAAAGTTTCATTGATTTTAATAAGAGTTTAGAACACTTAACCAACATTGGATTATAAACATGTTGTGCACTCTTGCATATGTGTGATCCATGTCCGGGAACCATAGTATGCATACCCGTATGCGTACCTGTTGGTTTGAAAAGTCCGGGAACCTAAGTGTGCGTACCCGTACGCATACTGGCGTAGGTTTGTGACCGAAAATTTCTGCTGGGTTTGGAGGTATGCGTACCCGTTCGCATACTGGCGAAAACCAAACTTGGTCCGACTATTTCAAGTATGCGTACTCATGTGCATACTTGAATGGTTAAAGTTCTAAAATCGGTTGTGACATGAACAAATACATTGATATAATAAGGAATGCATTCTTTGCAAACTGTGGCTATAATGTTCATGAATTGATTCAAGTGAATCAAACCGATTTTGCTTCAATTGTGTTCTTGTATACTTCTATGAGAATATAGCAATTGAACAACTCTTTAACTAGTTTCATTTGAGTCATTTGAACTAGTTATGGTTAAGATGAATAAGGTTGATATGATTGTGTTCATATAGCTAACCTCGGTTAACTACTGTTGAGCCAACATGGTGTACACGTTTAGGTATGGTTACATAAACCTAAATGAGGGTACATTTCATTTGTGTATAACAAGCTAAGTTCGATCTAACGGTTGAAAGATATTAGCTTGTATCTAATCAGGTTTTCATCTAACGGTGAATATTGAATTCTTTGTTACCAAGGTAACTAAGATTGCAAACCCTGATCTGAAAACTATATAAAGGAGAACTCTAGCAACTGGGAAACCAAATCCCCACACCTCCTGTGTGATACTAGTTGCGACTAGAGTCGATTCTCCTTTAACCTTGGGTTTTTCACCAAACCTTGTAGGTTAACGACTTAAAGACTTCATTAGGATTGTGAAGCCAGACCCAACTATTTTCTCTGTAGTTGCGTGTTCTGATCTTACTTCTAATATCGTGATTGAGTATTATCTTTGCTAAGATTTGCTTGAGATTTATCTCCGATAGGTAAGATTAAAAGTAGTCACAAACATCTTCGTCTCATCGTTTGTGATTCTACAATATCTTGTTTCGCTACCATACGATTAAGATTATTGTGAGGTGATTGATAATACTAGGCTGTTATTCAGGAATATAAGTCCGGTTTATCAATTGGTTCCTGTGCACCTTGATTTATCAAAAGACGGAACAAAACTCGTAGGTATTTCTGTGGGAGACAGATTTATCTATTCCAATAGACTTTTATGTGTGAGACAGATTTGTTTATCAAGTCTTCGACTTTGGGTCGTTGCAACTCTTAGTTGTGGGTGAGATCAGCTAAGGGAATCAAGTGCGTAGAATCCTGCTTGGATTCAGAGACGTAAGGAGCGCAACTGTACCTTGATCAGTGTGAGATTGATTTGGGCTCAACTACATTCCAGTCCGAAGTTAATTGGTAGTAGGCTAGTGTCTGTAGCGGCTTAATACAGTGTGGTGTTCAAAGATGGACTAGGTCCCGGGGTTTTTCTGCATTTGCGGTTTTCCTCGTTAACAAAATTATTGTGTCTGTGTTATTTCTTTTCTGCATTATATTTTGTTATATAATTGAAATATCACAGGTTGTGCGTTGAATGAATCAATTGGTAAATCCAACATTTGGTTGGTGATTGAAATTGATTGATCCTTGAACATTGGTCTTTGGTACCGTTCAAGTTATTCCTCTTATATTCAATCGGGCTCGCAAATTAACTATTTGCTGATTGCGGATTGAATTAAGAGATAGAGATATAAAACTCTTTGATATACTTTTCTCTAGATTGAGTCTGACTGTCTAGTTGATTCTCTTGAAAGTATATTGGAGTTTGTCTATTCAGATTGCCAAACGAAATATTGGGTGTGGTTGTTATACCCCCACTTTTTCAATGTTAATGCTAGAATAAATAATTTTATTTTTCATAGACTTGGTGTAGCGATTCAAAAAGGTATTGGTGCCCAGCTTGTCGCTAGACTACCAACCATCTTTTTGTATGACGATTGATTATTTTCTAATAAAGTTTCCCCTTGTGGCGTTTTTTTTTTAATAAATAAATATAATATTAACTTTATTAATTATTATTATTATCGATAAAAAGTATTATTTTAGTCAACCAATTTTTTATTATAGATATAATATTTTTTTTTTAAATCAAAATAAATTAAACAAGTATTTAATATTTGCTCTTATTTTTATTACTGATAGGTTAAAAAATAAAAAAGTTCAGTGAAATAGTATATAAAATAGTTTGGAAATGAAAAATAATAATTTTTAAAGAATAAAATAGAAAGAATAAAAAATTGATGATATATAAATTTAACTTCCTAGTTTGAGGCCTAGGGTGTTTATTTAAGGCCTATACTTTTCTTCAACCAACCTAGATAAGGGGATATGGGGTGTCTAAGATATGTTAAAATACTAAATTACCCTTTAAACAAACCTTAATAATTCTATGAATCTCTGAAATTTCCTCATCAAATTTTCTGAAAATCAACCATAATCGGTTTATGTGTGCATTAGCGTAACCGATTTCTCTTGATGTTACAAGGAATCGGTTTTTATTGTACACCTATATAAACCGATTATGGGTTGATGTGATGAACATCAACCATAATCCATTTACGCTAATGCACACATAAATCGATTATGGGTTCAAGTTTGGATTTGTAGAGAAATCAAGAATCGGTCTTTATGTGCTTCACATATAAAACGATTATGGAAAGGTAGCTATTTCCCATAACTCCAAGTTCACAATAGGACTATACGTGCCTACATATGTTCTAATTTTTGCCGCAAACGATTTTTATTTTTTGTTTTAATTATAGCCGCTGGTCCCGTGTATAATAAAAAGGATCATATACTACTTTACTGAAAGAAATCTTTTTTCATTATTCATCATTCAAAGATGTCAAATCCATCATCATCAACTTCCAATTCATGCGAACACATACTTAGAAGATGCAAACGAACTACTCCATCATCATCAACTACCAATTCATTCGAATACATACTTAAATGAAGCAGACGAACTAACACATTATCATCAAGTGCTACGATGGAAGAATAAGACGTACTCAAGGCAAAGAAACGAGATGAAGACCAATTCCAACTAAGGCATAGATTGGAGGATGTTGAGAAAGAGACCGAATGGGTTAAAAATTATTAAATTGTCAAGGATCTTCCCGAAGAAAACCAACATGAGAGTATATTTTGGATTCAAGTTGCATCGGGTCATTTCCTTCCAGGGATGGACGGTAAGTACAAGAAACTTCGTTATCATTATATACTAGATTACGTTTGTTCAAGGACGATTCACGTTAAGAAATTGTGCTACAAGTACAACGAGTTTCTCGCTAGGTACAAAAACGATAGGTTTGCGGCACATGATGCTTATACCAAGTGGAGAGGAGAGCCGTTTTATCATCTCGAAGCCGCATTGATAGTTGAATATCGCACTAAGAAATAGAGAAATTTCGTTTTTTTGCAGTTACAAGATCAATGTGGTAGTCTAGTACCATGTTAGTATATCGTCGCATGTGCAACGTACTAAGTTTGAATTTTAAGAGTTTATGCAAAGTGGAAAGGGACCACAATCAGGGCATGTTAGAGTACATGTAGTCCGATTGTAGAATTTAAAGTTGTCTATTTTTCTGTAACTTTTTTCACTCAAAATCGGATTACATTTTCAACTACGTAGACCGATTCTTAATGAATTCCCAAGCGATATTCTTTCAGAATCGGTTTATAATTAGTCGATTCTTGTTTGAATTCAGAATCAGTTTTTAGTGCATGCCATGTAAACTACTTATGAAAAAGATGCATCATACTAGCTTCAGAATTGGACTTTGATAACATATAAGAAAACCGATTGTATTACAAATTTCATGAAATTAACGTAACCAAAAAAGACAAATCACTTTCATTCATTAAGCTTGGTTCAATTTGCAACATACAATATACGAAAGCGACAAAATATAAGTATTTGATAGTTCATGTTCTTAACAAAAGGAAAATACTTATTCCAACACTTGGAGACCCTTCATTTGATCCGGCTTGACCAACTCTTCCCACCGCTTCATGTTGGGCTCGTATTTTGTCAGCAATTCCTTGGTGAGCTCTGAGTCATCATGAAATCTACACACGGGTGGTAATGGATAATCTTCACATAACCTAAGATCGATATAATGTATGTTGTTATGGTTGAATAAAACAATTCTTGGATCCTTAAGAGATTTCTCCCAAATGGTGTATTTCGGTGTTATATAAAGTAACCTGTTATAGGGGCTGATGAAATCATTAGAGGGGATGATATAATAGGACAAAAGGGTCACCAGCTAGTAATTTCAAAAACCCCTTATCTATATAATTTTCATAATGGCTAAAAAGCCCTTATTTAGTTAGTTAGTGTTGTTAATTTAATTAGCTAATCATTAGGTTAATGAATTTTTTTTTATACTTAATGAAAAATTAAATAGAGATTTTTTTATTTAATAGAGATTAGGTTTGGTAAAGACATAAAATAGAGATTTTTTTTATTTTTTTTAGAGATTTATTTCAAAAACCTAGATTTTGATTTACTCAAACAAAATGAATGATTTCAGTGGCAAATTGGAGGTGGGTGAATCTCTATATGATAGAGAAACCATATTTTACAGATACCCCACGATGAAGTAACTACTATGGTTGATCTCTTAGCTCCAATGTCCATTTCAGGGCAATTTACGGTTGAAATTAACCAAAGAAGCCAACCGTAGGAGCCATTTACGGTTGTAAGTAACCATAGAAGCCAACCGTAGGTGCCATTTACGGTTAGTATCTGATGAACATCCAACCGTAACTGGTTAAAATTGGGAAAACCCAATCATAAACCAGTTACGGTTGGATTGTTCTCTTACGAGACAAACCGTAAATAGGTTACGGTTTGTTTATCGGTGGCTAGTATCCAACCGTAACTATTTACGGTTGATAACATTCAAGTCAAAACCAACCATAATCAAACTCAAAAACTTAACTTATTTTCACTCAGGAATTTTTACGGTTGGTACCGTTAAAATTGAAACCAACTGTAAATATTTTTACGGTTACAAAATGAACCGTCACTGGATATTCCAAATAGTTTTTTAGGATTTACGGTTGGTAGTTCTTCAATAACCAACCGTAACACCTTCAGAAATCATAGTTACGGTTGGTTAATTAAGAATAACCAACCGTTTTTTTTTTGTAAGGTTTAAATATATTTGATGGTGATTATCAAAGAAAAAACTGATTTTGATTTTGATTTCGTTTTTTTTTTTATGATTAGGTTTGAATGGGTATGAGGGTAAGTTAGTTCTTTTAAAAATGGAAGGGTAATCTAGACCTTTAACATGACACTAGGACACCCCCTAACCAATTTCGTAGACATTATTATCATGGTTAAGCCCCTCCAATGGAATCATCAGCCCCTATAACAGGTTACTATTTAAAATATGTTCCCTGACCAAATAGATGAACAGCGCACTCCACGTTTCCGCCAAGAGATGACCACATAGAGGCATGATTCTCCAATACTCTTGGGTAATTGATCAATTCCCCTTTGGCCCCTGTATACTAGCAACCATTTCATCAAATTTCACTTCTTTGTCTTTTCTTGTTCCTTCCTTCATCATCGAAATGTAAAATTTCTTGTCATCTTGTAGGCGTAAGGTCATCATCTTTCTAAAATATTGGCATTGGGTTAGGTTCTCATCGTCCGCCAAACTTATATGGCCTATTTGTTCCGACGCAACGTGATAAACACAATTCTCATCCGTATCCACATCGTCGGTAGATAACACTTAGGGCTTAATGATTTCAGAAAGTTTTGAATAAAACTCCTCGAATATGGTGTAACACGTTCGATGGGGTCTACCTCGTTCATCCCTAGGCGTTGCTCCATCACCAAGAGCCGCCCTTGGAGTTATTATAAAACCCATTTGTTTTTCTTGTCCTTTCCATGCACTTATCCTTGATACTCGTCTTGTACTCGCTTGACTCTCTTGAGAAGGATCGATGGGATCATTTGGCTCCTCGTGTATTCTAGGCGCTTGACTTTCTTGAGAAGGAGTGATTGGATCCTCATGTTGCGAAGGAGAGATTAGATCATTTGATCAGATTATATGTGTGCTACTTGTCCCACTTTTTCCCTTCTTTGGTCGACCCCTTTTCCTCTTAGACGGTGCTTCTTCATGCTCAATTTGAGAAGGAACGATTGGATCATTTATCTTGATTTGTGTGCTACTTGTCCCACTTTCTCCATTTTTTGGTCGACCCCTTTTCTTTGGAACTGGTACCTCTTCATATTTAGCATCTTCTTACTCATGTTGAGAAAGGTTTCTTTTGGTACTCATCGCCGGGTATATTTGGGTACTTATTGCCACCTTAAACTCTTTCCTTTCTTCATTCCTATCCATATTGGTAGGTAGTCTACCCGTCGGCGGTAGCACCGGTGGTTCTCCAACCGGTACCATATGGGGGTTAGGCGAGTTTCAAGTCGTCAATCGAAACTTTTCATGCCAAACCATTCATATTTTCATATTTCTCGATTATTTCTCTTTTAATATCCGTGTCCACAAACGATTCGGTTCGAGATTCGGTTGGAGGTGGTTTGAAACTTAGTTACTTCCAAAACGGATCAATGATATCAAACAAAATTCTTTGTTCATACCTCGCAATCATGTGATGACACGGGAGTCTCAAAGCCGTTGTCGTCATACATGAACATACAATCCTATTGATCCCCATCTCGTTATCCACATAATAATTGTAATTTTTCATCATAAAAATGATTTCCTAGTGAGACACCCTATAATTTATACTTTTAAGCAACCAATGGTAATTCTTGCAATTAGTCACGATTTCCATCCTACTCTTTTCCATTTGCATCGTTATCTTAACGATATCTGCCTTGGTGTATTCGTAGATGGCTTCTTGTATCGTAACCACAGTGTTTTGACTCCCTCTGAGCAAGCTCTTCAAACGTCCATGATATCCCTCCGCGGCACTTGTCGCCTCATTCTGGTACTGCCTATGTTGGTAGGTATAAGCATACACAATTTTTTCCTTGTACGAATCCAATAATTCCTTCAAGCAATAAACCACACATTTCTCATAATCCTTTTACGAAACCCCAATAAAACTCTCCAAATAAGATTCGAACTCATCCACGGACATTGAGTGTACCATTAAATCCCAACGATGTTGAAAAGCCTTCCATAATAACCCATTCTTGTCATACTCTTTTTTGCTTTTCTTCTTCTCCTCCTCTCGTTGTACCAGAGTTAGTTTCTGAAGATGTTCATCTTCGGCCTTCTCACGAGCGGTACCTTTTTGTGGCTATGGATTTTGGATATGACCCCTACAATTACTTCTAATATTGCATTATATGTGCCATGTGCAAATAAAATGCGTAGCGTTCGGGAAAACTACCCTTATAGCATTCATTAGTGCTTGGTCCTTATTCGTGACTATGATCCTTGGAGTTTGATCACCATAGTATATCTCCTTCAAGGTCTCTAACATCCAAATAAAACTCACATCATTCTCCCGATCCATAAACCCCCATGCCATGGTGAAAGTTTGCTTATTGGAAGTGTGGCAAGCAATGTTTAACGACGACATGTTGTACTTGTTGGTGTTGTAAGTACAATCAATTAACAAAACTTGATAGAAGCATTGGGCCAACTTGATCATCTCCGGATGCACCAAGAAAATACGAGTCACTTTGCCTTCCACTACTTGCTTCCTCATTGTGTATCCATATTGATCGTCTAACCACTAGGACTGTTTCATAATACTCTACCATCCCATGCCCTCCTCTTTAAGGTTGCTCTTGCCGCATAAATTTTCCTCAAAATGAATAAGTTATTCTTATCATCCTCCTTAATCTTCCTAAGGATGTCACTTGGTTTACATGCTTTCATCGACTTTACTGTTTCCAATTGATGTGGTTTCAACCCACAAATGACAGAATGTCCAATCAGAGATTCTGGATCATCGTGATTATGACAATCATTCATCACTTTATAGAGCTTGTATACATTGTTGGGTCTATTAACTATAATGTTAAATGGGCATCCATACTTCTTTGATTTAGTCATGTATTCCTTAATCGTCTTCTTCACGTATGGTCTGTCTTTTGCTTTGTGACTTTCATACTTTCCACCTCTCTCGCATACAAGTTCTAAACGATCACGGCTTGAATGACGGCCTATAACTAATGCGCATTTGATCTCTATGCCCTTTTCCACAAACCATTGCTTTGCGTCCCTATTTTTCCATTTCAAATCAGTGTAATAGTGGGAAGAGGTATCAAGACCCAGCAGAGATACGGTTTCGGGTTGATCATCTTCGAATACTTCAACAATCTACAATATATACCAACAAGTTAAGGATTCAGAATCAGTTTATGTGTTACAGTCGAGAAAACCGATTGTAAAGAATAAATTTATGTGTATAAGTATATCAACCGTTTAATGACTTGAGGATTTCAGAGAAAAATCCTAAAGTTCACGATCTTTTCACGTTACGTAACATGTAATCCGATTTATGTTCTCATTTTCTACATTTCGTCGCCACAATCAGATTACATATGGACGTAAACAACCCGATTGTGAACTTTGTGTATTTTTTGAAAATAGCCAAGTGAAGGAATCGGCATATGTACATCACCAATAAAAACCGATTTTTGTGACCTACCTATCGCGTCAAAAGTGTACTACAGTCAGTTTGTATGGTGATGAACAACGACCGATCGTTGTTCACAAATTAAGGATTTTACCGAGAATCTGTTTATGTGGTGCTATTGAATAAACTGATTCTGGGTTAAAATTTTCAAAAATTTCCCCCTTTTTGGGTGATTGTAACATGCAAATACATGTTTGTAGATCATTAAAATGCATACCTGCCTATTGGAAGCTTTATCACCTTCTTCTTCCCGACAATATTGTTCTTGTGCTACAATAATATCTGGTATAGTTTTGAAAGTGGTAAATAGGTGATTCGATTCTCGGACTTGTTGAGATTGGTTTTAAGACTTAAAAAGAGAAAACACTAAAAACAAAGATAATATATACACAAGGTTGTCACAAATATCGAGAGGTACTGAGATTCAAGATTCCACCAATTCTCATATTCATGTGGTTTAACTATCAATTCCAGACAATTATAACTCATAAAATAATAAATATTGACTCTTTATTCTTTGCCAAAGTAGATTTTATAAAAGATTGACTGTAAATCACAAGCATGACGTATCAAAAATACTAAGATCAAGCATACGTCATCAAACAAAATCACAATCAATTAAGAAAAATCATGAATCAATTTAAAATAGTGCAAAAGTCATAAAGGAATTAAATAGATTTACCACACGCGTAGAGAATGGCTTCCTCCGTCATCCCAGTGTTGGGTTTTAGCTCTTCATGGTGAAAACACGCTCTAAATAATAACTCATGGCTCAAAAGGTGTTTTTATTGAATAAAATATAAAACACAACGATTCTGCAATGGTATATTTGTGTTACAGAAGTTACTGTTACAAGAGGTATTACTAACTGAAGATAAACGTGAGTAATGGACTGTTACAGAACAATTTAAATATAAGACACTGACTGCGACTGTTCTCTGCAGCCTAATGTTATTCAGCTTAGAATTCTTGATAACGACACTTCCTATATGTCGTCTGCAACTCTTCTTCTTCCTCTTCTCTGCTGCTACTGCAGAATCGCTCTGCAACGATATTTATTGTTCTAAAACTACCCCTAACTCTCGACCAACATCTATGACTCCTCCCGAACATATTTATACATATCAGAAACTTCTAGGGCAAGAAATCTTTGAAGTAAATTTTGTTTCTCCGTCCGGCAAGTCACAGTATTTTCTCATCTTATTCACGCGTATATCTTGAGTTGATTAATCCTCTCACAGATGACTAGTAGAATCCAATCTCGGTAAGATATCTTCTCTTAATCTTCATGATCCTTCCAAATATAACAGACCGGCAAAATACTCCTTTCCCTTTTAATCGAGATAAACATGGTATCTTCTTTTTTTCCGTGAATAACTCAGTCACCCGTCCTGTTTTGTCTCGTAAGATTGATTCCAACCAAAACTCAGCAAATCTCCGAGACTTTCTCCACCAAATCTCCAAATTTAACAGTACAGAAGACCCGAGAATAACTCAAGCCTCTGTTTTCTCCAAACTCGATACAAATCCCCATTTCCTCGAATCTAAGGGTCGTACCAACCCTGTTTAGTCTTTCCAAGTCAAGCCCAATCAAAAACAGCGATTAAATCTCATTGGGCCTCTTCCAAAATTCGTACATAATATTGCGCAGGTGATGCTTCACTTTTCCCGCCAAAATCTGGTTTAAACAAAGAGATGAAGTGCCCTATCTGTTCATGGGGTGCCTTTAGCACTGGGGTGTAAATAGCAGCGAGGTGCCCCTTAGTATTTGAAGTGCCCCTTATCCAAATGGGTGTGTCAATAGTTAATCCTCCGGGGTGTCTTTAGTAATTTTCTCCCGCGAGCGCAAATATCACTTTTCGAGCCAATTTCACCGCAAAAGCTTATTTCTCCAAAAACACCTACAAAGACATAAAAAGCCAAATACGTACAAATCGAGCACTAACAATATACATAATTGAGAAAAAAATAGACACATAAATGCATCTATCAATATCCTCAAGCATGCTTTGGTTTACATGCTCTTGTTCATCGAACAAATAATCCAAATCGGTAGGACTGAAATCAAGATTATCTGATGCACCCACTTATTCATCACTACTAGAGTCTTCATCGTTACTATAAAGTTTCATTTTTGCTAAGAAAATCACAAATCCTAGTTTTTCTTTTTTTCCTCAACTTCTTCTTCTTCTCCAAACCTTAGAAGAGGGAAATGAATTTTTACTCTAATTCTAACACTATAATCAAACTCAAGCACTAATTGATTTAACTATTACTAATTTAATTAATCATCACTATTAAATAAGGGCATATTATCCATTAATATAAATAGGTAGATAAGGGGTTTCCAAAGATTACTTCTTAATGGCCCTTTTTGTCTTTTAGTAATAGGCCTCAAATAAATACCCTAGGCCTCAAACTAAGAAGGTACATTTAAGGGTAATTTTTGTCATTTATATAATAAAATAACAATAGAAAAGAAAAATAAAATATTAAATTAGGGTGAGACCACAACTTATGCTTTTATAGCTTTTAAAAAGCTCATCTTCCCCAGCTTTTAAAAGATGAGAAATTTTGGAAGTGCTTTGCTTAAAAAGCACTTTGCAAAAACTTTATCAAACGCTAAGATGAAAAATTGTCAAAATAAATATGTTTTGAAAGTGCTTTTGAAAAAAAAAAACATTACCAAACTCAGCCTTAGAGGAGATAACCCGTTTTTTAGAAGGAAATGAGCGTTTTAAAGCTTGAAATAACAGGGTATTCGTTTTAGAAGGAAATGAGCGTTTTTGCATTACCCCCTTTTCAAATCGTTAATAGGTGAAACCCCTTATGTGATACCTGTCATTATCATCCAGTTAATTATGCACCTACAAGATGCGCGTGTATCATAAATAAATATTTTTAAGAATCCTAAAATGCCCTTCATGTAATCAACAAATTCCTAGCCTAACCAAGCCACAAGCAGATTAACAAATTCTGAAATCGATAGTTTCATCAAATAAACACCACATTTCAGACAAAAATCAAAGACAAAATCATATGTTTCATCTGAATCCAAACCATAAGAAACCGCCAACGGAATCCAAGATAGATTCATAAGTTTCACCTGAATCTGAACCCCCAAGGAACCAACAACAAAAAAGGGATTTGATTTTCTCTTACAACATTATCATAGTTCCCTGCTCTTGAAGAAGATTTCATAATCGAAGAACTCACCAAAAAACTCGATCAAAAGAAGCTGTGTTTTCTTTCTGTTTGTCTGATTTTGATTTTAGTTACCCAAATTTTGTCGTTTCACAAAAAAAAAAAAAAATTGAGAAAAAATTCAAAAACAATAAGGATTTTTTGCTTGTTGAAATCCGATTTCCCTAATGAATTTGTAATAATATAAATCGCACTTGACCTCAGATTTATAATCAATAAGTTGTATAATTCATACCCATTTAAATTTTCCCTAAAACAACGAGTTTCTGAATTTAGACCCAATTTAGGGTTTTCCGTAACTCTTTGTATCAATATCAAATGTTGTAGCATATGAAGCTTTAATTGAGGTAACAAAAGGTCAGTACTAGGTGTTTTTTCTTATATCATATTGAACTTCAATCTTATAAAACCCCAATCAAACTAATCAACCGTATTGTTTAGTTTGATACAGATATAATCAACTGTATTTGTGCATTTTTTGGTAGCATATATACAACGATAATCAACCGTGCTACTATCTAGTTACCAAGATAACCATGTCATTAAAACTTGTTTTCTCTCTTTCTCCACTGCTTACTTTCGATATTTATTTTTTTGCGAAGATGGGAGACATCAATTTGACTAATACTACTGCAATTAAGAACCAACAATTTCAATATCAACATTAACTTGATGTCGCACCAAGTTTATCCAAATATTTTGATGATGGTGATGGTGGTAAAGAATAAGAAATGATCTTTTCAATTGGGTCACCTTCACCAAATCCAATTTCATTTATTTTTCATCTTTGAAGAAAATTAGTGGCAGAGAAATTTGGTCGAAGACGACGATAATGAAGAAAAAAAGATCTTAGATCTATTTTTGACTTCATATTCATTTCTAACATGTTCATTTGTCAATCTAACCGTTAATCTATTTCAGTTATTTTTGACCGTAAGATCAAATCTTACGGTACCTGTCCAGTTTCCCATTTGGTCTAAAGGGTATTTTTGGATTTTATAAATTTATTATTTTATTATACTGCACGTACATACTACACGCGCACAGTGAACTAGGTGATAATGGCAGTTATAACGTATAGGGGGTTTCACCTGTTAGCGATTTTAAAAGAGGGTGATGCAAACTAGGTATCTATTTGGAGGCGAAAACACAAAATACCCCTTCTTTTATCCTTTTCACTCTCCTATTTATTTTTTCTCTATCCAATTTAAAATTAACCGCGAGAAAAGTCATAACTTCCAAAATACAAGTCGGATTTTATTATTTTAATAAAATTTATATTTTTTTGAATGGGCTCAAAAAGATCAATAAAAAAGGTCCATTGTTGATATAAAATTCTAAAATAAATAAATAAAACAATACCAAAGATTCATCATGCACTCAGGTGCAACCTGGCCAAAACCTATTCCCTATAAGAATACGCATTACGCACTTAGGTGCACCTGGCCAAAGCCTATTTCCTATAACAATATGAATTATGCACTCAGGTACACCTGACCAAAACCTATTTCCAATAAGAATATCCATTATGCACCTGGCCAAGTCCACGAAATTCAAACTGACTTTGTGATGCGTACCTTGCGCAAAGCATTTTTAAGTCTCTCATAAATAAATTTGAAACATTCTCAATAGTGATCGTTGTCGTATGCGTCAAAAATAATTACACTTTCTCACTACTTATAATTTATTATGAAATACTAGGTAAGAAAGGATCGTTCCCACAGAGAGGACTAGGGTTGTTATATGTTTCAATTTCTTATGGAAAAAGGGGGGATTTTCTGGTTTTTATATAAACTAAATTAACAAAAAGCAAATAAAGAAAAGTAAACAAATCAAATCAAGGATGAGAAAATATTAGTCAAGGATTTCATATTTATTCACAAACATGTTCTTGTCATAATAATTAAAATTGATATTTAATCTCTTTTTATCAAAAGCCCTAGGATACCTTGATCGTAAGAATATTTCGCCAATTTCCTGTTGTCATCAACAAACACATTAAAAGATGCGAGTATAAATTCTATCCAAGAGAACAACCTAACGTGGAAAGCGCAAATCAAGTTTAATTCCCTAGATGCATTAAGTTATATGAAATCAGGCCAATCAAAGCAATCGAACATGTAAAAGCACTAATCCGATTTAACAAAGGTTATGATTCACATATGATTACTAGGATATATCACTATAAGTAATAACCATATTTATGCTACTTGCAATAAAGAATTATCACTTTTGCGTATAATAACCATAATCTAGCAATAGAGATGAAAACAAACTCAATCGATTATAGACTCGACCAAACAAGCCTTCAAATCATATATCAATACCAACAATGAATCATAAACGATAAAGTATGGAAATTGGTTTAAAGTCTTCAATTGAGTTGAAGTAACTCTTAGGCTGTAAAGCACGTCAGCTAAGGGAATCAATTGCGCAGATTCTTGCAAGATTCAAGAGGCATAAGGAGCACGACTGTAACTGAATTACTGTGATGGTAGATTCGGTCTCAACTACATTCCAGTCCGAATTTTTGATAGTAGGTTCGAGTCTGTAGCGGCTTAATACAGTTTTGTGTTCAAATCTGGACAAGGTCTCAGGGTTTTCTGCAATTGCGGTTTCCTCGTTAACAAAATTTCTGGTGTTTGTTTTATTTATTTATCCGCATTATATTGTTTATCTTTATAATTGAAATATCACAGGTTGTACGTAAATCAATCTAAGTGGATACGTCCATCGTAATTGTTGGATACAACTTGATTGATCTTGGATATTGATATTTGGAATCGTCCAAGTACTCTCACAATATAATCAGGTTCACGGACTTGTCTTCGTTTACATATCGATTGTGAGAGAAATAGGTATAAACTCTTCATATAATTCCTGGTTGAGATTCATTAAGTTGTAACTCTCAGAATTGTATTTGAGTTTAGTCCATACAGGTTGCCTAAGAAAAATTTGGTGGAGTATTTTCGTACCCCCGCATTTTCAGAATCTGAGCTTTTCTTCAAATGAATAAGATCTGTCTTAAGTTGCAAAAGAAGAGATTTGGTTTTAGCATTGTAATTACTCTCTAATCGATTCCAGATCTCATGAGAAAGAGTACAATCAAGAACCCGTGGGTGAATTTCTTCAGTGCATGCAGAAAATAACCAAGAGAGAAGAGCTGAATCTTGATTTACCCAATATGTGTATGAAGGATTATGAATATATTGGTTCTTAGGATCGAAATCAACAAAATTAGGATCTTTTACAATTGCATTACCAGCAACAAATGTTTGCCTGAAAAACTTCACCAGATATTAATAAGAACCATCAACAAACCGGAACAAATTGTAACTTCAAAGTAATGAAATGTTTTGTGATTTCCACAGAGGATAGTTTGTAGCTGATAATTTTGATGGGGGTTTAAAGTTTAAGGTATATGTTTATTTGATTCCTCCATTGAATATTTGAAGAAAAAAATAGGTTTTAAGGTGTCTGATACCATGTTGAAAGATAAGATGTCGTATGACAATCTTTCTGATTTTGATTTCATTAATTTTTCTTCTCTAATTTATTGTTACAGACTCAGAAGACAAATTCAGGTATTTAAACTTTTACAGGCCGCCACAACATGTAACTGCTATCACCGGTTTCCAACATACATGTTAACTATCAGGTGCCAGTCACCACACGCTTACATGACATACGCACTGATGTACATACCTAAATGACAGAAGCACTGACATCACAGTGTCAATTATAACAATTGATACACAGAAACAAACCATTGTCTAACAAAAGCAAACATTAAAAGTTTTTAGTGAGTTGCGAAAAACCGATGATTCACCATATATGATTCAACCTTCAATCACGATAAAAGTAAATCCTTTAATAAAGATGACATGTCTCATCTAGAAGGGCCTCCTTAGGTGGCCAATCACTATGGATATAGATCCAAGTATATGCGCGCACACTCATCAGTGTCCTTCGAAAAATAAAATTGTTCACCACCTATTCCGGCCACGGTCGACGAAAAATCATCCTCAAGTATATTCTTTAACATTTTTTTTAATATTTTGAGAAAGAGGATTAGACTTCATGTATAAATTAAGGTCCTCATCTCCCTCATTGTATTTTTGGATTATCGAAAGGCAGATACTTGACATGATTGGCAGAAGGTTTTGCAGCTCTCTGTATCATTTGGATTTTGTAGACTACTTGTTAAGAAACACTGAACGCAACTGTTGCCGACAAGGAAATTGCACTACAAGATAAAAATACCGAGACAATTAAGAAAAACTTGTTATATGCTGCCATTTTGTAATCAAAATAGTTTTACCTTAAACTGAAAGGGGACAGCAAAGATACCGTGTTCTATGTGTAAGAGCTAAAGTTTGATCAGGATGAGTGTAGCGGAGGAGGTAAGCTATGGGTAGTACAGTGTTGACACATCACATTGGAGTGAGTACTGAGTCTAGAGGTGGGGGAGGTAATTTGGATATGGGCGCTGAAAACATACTCGCCTGGGCGAGGAAAGGAATCTCGCCTGTCAGAAAAGGTAAAAGCGAGTTAGAAATCATCGCTTGACTGGTCAGCCAGAGTTGAAGTGATGAGGGTGCCCTCGCCCAAATAATACAGAGAAACCAAACTTCGGTTTCTCCTCCACCATTCGACTTCAGTTATTTTTTCCCTTTTTTCTCTTCTTCCTCCTAGTTTTTTTTTTTTTTTTTTTTTTCCCCATTAGAGGTGTGCTTCATTGAGAGTGAATGCTGAAATATTACATGAATTCGTTGAAGGGGTTTGATCTTGATGGGATGGTGATCATATGCTTTCAATTAATTTGATTTTAAACACCAATTAAAAGAGAGGTATGAAATTGAACCTAATTTGTTTTTTTGATTGTAGTATTTTTGTTGATTGATTGTTATTGATTTTGTCTTGGGTAATATGTTGATGGTTAATTGATGTGTGTTTTGCTAGTATCAATTTCATTTAATTTTGTATTGTTGTTGGTATGTTAGGATTTTAAGGTTCAATTGAGACACATATAAAATTGTTTTTAAAAAAAAAAAAAAATAGATTTAGATGAATGAATTGTTACTGATTTATAATGTTTGGCTAATTTTTAAAATTTTCAATTTAGATGAAAACTTTATAATCATAAATGGAGGATGAGAGTAATATATGTTGTGCTTGTTTTCATTGTAGTCAATGGAAATGGCGTCAAGTGAGATTTTGTCTAGGAAGGGTGATGTAAATCATAAAAGTAAAGACAAATTATCAGTTGATAGGAGGTTGCAATTTAAAACAAGTTGGTCTCAAGTGAAGAAATATTATGACATAGTGGTGAAAAATAATCCTCAAGCCTTTGATGTGTTACAAAACTGTGGTTTTTCTTCGGTGTTTGCATTTGACTTATCTTGTGCCGACTGTTGAAGAAATATTATGACATAGTGGTGAAAAATAATCCTCAAGCCTTCGATGTGTTACAAAACTGTGGTTTTTCTTTGGTGTTTGCATTTGACTTATCTTGTGCCGACTGTAAATTAACCAAAGAACTTATGGAGAGATGGTGGAAGAAAACTAGGTCATTTCATTTCCCAGAGTTCGAGTTAGGAATAACACCTTTAGATTTTGTAAGGCTAACTGGTATTCCAATAGGCGGTGGACGAACGATGCCAAGAATACGTGTTGGTTTGAAGAAGAGAGATTATTTAGGATATGATAACACATATCTTTTTGGTGTGAAGGAAAACCGGGATGCAAGAGCAGCCGATGCAGAGCAAGCGGCTAGAGATGGTCGTCCACGTGAGCCAGTCGGTGCATGGGAATCTACTGCATGTAACATTCCATTGAGTTTTCTTGTAAACTACATTAGTAGTAGGGAAAACCAAGATAACCAGGGTGTATAGCAAGAATTGACTAGAATTTGTGGGTACATCTTCTGTAAACTCTCACGAGACTATAACTCGTCCACTAGGGTCACCTAGGGGTTTAAAGGCTTGTTGCACATGCTAAGTGCAACCGTGATTACTACGACAAGTGATTTGGATTTTTATTCAATAGTTGTAATCTTGTTGTCTATTTTGTTGGAATTTCAATTTTAGTTATGTTAAATTTTAATTAACTAAAAGATAGAAGATCATATCTAGATTATGCTGAGAATCCACATGTAGGGAAGGGATAAAAGCGCACCATAGTGAGGCCGCCTTGTGACCCAAATCCCTTCCATAGTGCGTGGCCCTAATAATTTTGAAAATGCCTAACTGTTTAGAAACACCCCTTACTATTTACGTACAACCCTTATTAAATTCGAAAAACCAATAACGATGGGAAAAAAGCCACTAATGACCGCCATTGATAATTTAAAAAAACGACCCCTTCTATTTACATTCGCCCCCTTCCGCGGCTTCGAAAAACCCTTAATGTATATGAGAAGATATTATGATGGCCCTTGGTTGGGTTAAATTGAAAAATTGTATTTTTAATAAATTTGTGTCAGAAAATGATAAGACACCAACGACTATCAATGACTAAACGATTTAATGACTCGAAATAACGCATATTAAAATTATGACAATACATGGCAGCAATAGATGTAAGGAAAATAATAGTGCTGACAAGTGATTTGACCCAACGAATTAAAGTTGCATTGATACATCATAAAAATAAGCACACTGGCTGATAGGAAAATATTAGTGTGATGCACAGATGACAAAAATCAATAAAGTTATTTGATGTAATTTGAAAATTCAATGAATCCAGACCAAGAAGTTTACTATAAATACCATCATTCTCTACCAAAAAATAAACTACACAAATTTCAAACCATCTTTATTTATCCTTTACATCTTAGTCCTTTTTTTAATACATTTTAATTTTATTTTTGGGGTTGGTTATGGCAATCAAATTCACAACTGAGGAAGATGCATCTATAATCCAATCATGGATGAATGTCTTTGTGGCCGAAAATGTTACACGAAATAGGGTTTCAGGAGTTAACTTATGGGATTTGGTAGTTCAACATCTAACAGTTAGAAACGGAAATCCAAACCAGAGAATTGGTCGTGTCTTACAAAACCGGGTCACCTCGATTAAGAAACAGGTCAAACGATACTTGGAATTTGTAGTCTCTTTATACAAAAACTTACCTAGCGGTGGGATTCTCGTGTAAGTGGTTCAAAATTTGCATCGAATTTTGTTAAGAAACTATTTAAATGAAACACTAATAATTTATTGTTTGTTTATTGTAGGAAATTGTGGCGAAACAAAGATACTCAGAGGCCACCAACAAAGAATTCGACTTCTATGAGTGTTATTTACTACTCAAAGAAAGGATATCCGAGTTTAATCCGGATGAAATATGCCGTGACCTACATGAAGCTCACGATGAAGATGATTAATTCCACTGCAGACGAAATAAAGGTTTTGTGGGTAAACCTCTTGTAAACCCCCCGAGACACAACTCAGCCGGCAGGGACACCTATCGGTTTAAAGGCTTGTTGCACGTTCTCAATGCATCCGTGGTGCCTGCGACAGTAACTTAGTAGGCTTTGGATTGGTGATTGTATTGGCTCAATGTACTGTCTTGTATCGTAGTTTGAAATTAATGAAATAAGTTAAATCTTATTTGAGTTCGCTAAAAATAACACTCCACATTCAACGTTTTATCCAAAATTTGTTTGTTGCTAACGAAGAATATTATTATGTTTCAGGATGACCTACATTTACAATTTTATATTCGATACATGTACCACTATTGTCGCTCTCTGAAATTAATAAAAATACCTGCACGTTAGGGTTAAGCTCGGTCACATTGATCCCGGTGGTGAACCATTAATTCTCGACTACACTTTCAAGGATTGTGAGGAGAACACGAATTAGATAAAAAGAGTGTCAATTGTGTAGTAGGGTGTAACAGGGGTGTAGGAATAAAAAGGTCAAACAAGTATTTCTTTTCAGCGAGGAACTGGGACTCGCTGAAAAAAATGAGCGATGTCCTTCTCCTCGCTCTGTGAAGCGAGGCTTGCTTCCTCGCTGAATTCTTAAAAGCAAGGTCCCTTTCCTCGCTTTTTTAGTTTCCCTGGCGCTGATCCTTTCCTCGCCTATTTTGAAATCCCCGCTCACATTACCTGCCTTTAAGCAGAGAGAAAGGGGATTAACAAAAAAAGAGGCTTTAGCCATTGCTTTATGTCGCTTTCATTACCAAGCATCCATCCACTACACTGAGCCTCAAGATCTTAAATATATTTCTCGAGTTATAGGGAGCAAAGATCAGCGTTGTTAAACACACACAAAGGGCTTGACTCAACAAACATTAAGCTCAATACATCGCAAACTGCAAACATATTATGCGTCATGACAAGACTGGTATGCCGTATCGTCATGACAAGACTTTTTTTTTTTTTTTAAAGAAAATCAAACTGAAATTTCATTAAGCACTGAGCAAAAAGAAAGTTAAGCATTACAACATTCTTTTTCAACTTCTAACCTAGACATGACAAACATAGGGAGTTCAGAACTCCATTTCCTAGCATAATTATTCATCCTAGCATACTAGCAAGTAAGTCTGCTACTTGGTTACATTTACTACTCTTAAAGCAAACCTGAACATTACCTAAACATTTAACTAAATGCTGACACTCTCTAATGATATTACTGTCTTCCCATCTGGTGGTGATGATAGGGCCATTGATGCTTTCCATAATTTCTTTGTTATCCCCTTCTACAATGACATTCTGAAGATGCAACTGGAGAATCCACTGAAGAGCTTTTAGCATTGCCATTGCTTCAGCTTGATCAATATTTCTAGTTCTTTCTACCAAAGTCCAGGCCTCCACCAGCCTCCCTGTAAAATCCCTAACAATTAGAGCAATTCCAGCAAGATAACTATTAGGTAAAACAGAAGCATCAATATTAATTTTTCCTCTAGGAGGAGGGTTCCACTGCCTATTGTTATTAGCATTTGACCCATTTCTTCCTGTGATATTGTTAGCAATCTGAGCCTGGTTACCACTGAAACTTATGTGAATCTTGTTTTTAGAACAAAAAGTAGTAATTATGTGTTCCAGGCTGGAGCTGGTGCATCTGATGTTATTGAAAATCAATTCACATCTTGATTTCCAAATGAACCACATGGTAATCACAATCATATTTATCATGGGTTGTTGTCTGGGTTACACCAACTTATTATCCATTGTTTGACATCTGTAATGGTTCTCAACTCTTGATAAACTTCATTAGAAATAGCACTCCATACACTTCTTGCATAATTGCACTTGATCAGGAGATGGGTAATAGTTTCAGTTTCATTGTTGCATCTTTGACAGTGCACTTCCGTATGTTGGTTATGCCTTGCGCATCTTTCATTGACTGGGAGAATGTCATGAGCAACCTTCCACAAGAAGAGTTGGCATTTATGTGGGATCTGCAGGTGCCATATGCTGAGCCAGAATTTAGCTTCTTCTTCCTTACTAGCTAGATTGGGGTTTTTATGACAGAGGATAGCCTTGTAAGTAGAGTTCACTGTGAAATGACCACATCTTGTTAGGGACCAAAGAATTTTATCTTCATGCTAAGTGGAAGGCCTGATATTGAGGATTTTCTCTATCTGATCTTGTGTGAAGTACATTTAAAGCTTGTTTAAATCCCAACTTTGGTTGTGTTCATCCATTAACTCCACCACTTTCATGAAATATGGGTATTCTTCATAAGGAGAGAATTTTTTTTGTATTTGCTGAGCAGTGTATCCCTCTATCTAGTTATCCCTGAATATATAAACATTCTTCCCATTGCCAATTTGCCATATATGAAATTTCTTGACCCAACTGATTCCTGTACATATACTCCTCCTTATTGCATTGCCATTGCTTGAGATCTCATCTTGAAGAATGTTCTTCTTAGGAAAATGTTTAGCCTTCAGAATTTCAACCCATTTTCTATCCTTTTCTTGAACTAGCCTCCAAGTCGACTTAGTAATCATGGCTTCATTGAAAATTCTTAGATTTTTGAACCCTAAACCTCCCCATCTTTTTGGAATGCTGACACTCTCCCAAGATTTGAAGTAACCTCTGCTGCCTTGTTTCTTATTCCACCAATATCTTCTTTGGATAGCTTCAAGGTTATTTATGTTTTGTTGAGGGAGTAAGAAACAACTCATCTGAAATTGAACCATAGAGTTAGTCACTGACTGGATTTGAGTGCTCCTTCCAACTTGATTAGTCATCCCAGCTTTCCATAGCAGCATTCTTTGTTGCATTTTATCTTGGATATGACTGAAACATTTGGTAGTCTGTCTTCCTATGAAGAGATTGATTCCCAGGTATTTCTCCTCCAGTGGCATCACTTTCATATCTAGGATTTCACAAATTTGGCCTCTTTTTCCATCACTTAAATTTTTGTTGAGATGTATGTTGGACTTGTTTAGATTCACCATCTGACCTGAGATCTTACAGAATTTGTTGATTATGGACTTTAGATTGTTGATGGAGTTAATGTTTGCTGAGGAGAACAATATACAATCATCTGCAAAGAACATATGAGAGATTGGAGGGCCCTTCATAGCAGGAAAAATGGGAACTATGCTTTTGTTGTTCACTGAAGCATTTATCAATCTACTAAATCCCTCCATGCAGATGATGAACAAATAAGGAGAAAGACTATCTCCCTGTCTTAGACCCCTTGTTGGCTGGATTGTTTTTATTGGAGAGCCATTCAGTAAAATAGATATAGTAGTTGTGGAGATGCATTGATTTACCAGGTTGCACTATTGTTCTGAGAAGCCCAATTTCTTCATAATATTGATGATGAATTTCCACTCCATTCTGTCAAAAGCTTTTGACATATCCAGCTTGATTGCCACTGCTCCCTTGCCAGATTTTGTTGTCTTCATGTACTGTATAACTTCATGAGTAATAACAGTATTGTCTATAATGTTTCTTCCTGGTATATTAGTTTTTGTAAGAGGGGTTTCAGTCTATTTGTCATGATTTTTGACATGATTTTGTATGAGATATTACACAAACTGATGGGTCTAAAATCTGCAGGGCTTTGAATGCAATTGTTCTTAGGGATCAGGGTTTGAAAAGTATGGTTAAGTTCTTTGAGAATTTTACCCTTTCTGAAGAATTCTTGCACCATTTTGATAACATCATCACTCACAGTCTCCCAATTTTGTTGATAGAATCCAGCCTGGAATCCATCTGGTCCTGGAGCTGACCAAGCATTTATTTGCTGCACATTCTTCTTGATTTCCTGAGTTGTAGGGATAGCTATTAACTCAAGATTTTCAGCCTCTGTGATGCATGGGTTGATAAGATTCAAAATTTCATCATCTTCCTCTGGATTACTTGTTGTAGCAATTTCTTGGAAATGAGCTTTCAGAATTTCAGCTATCTCTTCTCTTGTTTCTTTCCATTCACCATCTTTATTTTTCAAAGAATGTATTTGGTTGCATCTTCTTCTGTAGTTGGCCTGAGCATGGAACACCTTGGAGTTTCTGTCTTGGTATTTGATAGCCCTTTCTCTAGACTGTTGAAAAACAATCCTATTCTTGATATCATACAGGTTCTTTAGCTGATGTTGAAGCCTCTGGTGCTCTTGAATATCTATCTGTTGTTGGCTAATGCATTGTTGAATGAAATATTGGGTTTCTTTGATTCTTATATCTATGTTACCGTATTCCTTGATTCTCTATTCCTTTAGTCCTTTTTTTGTAGCTCTGAGTTTATTTGTGAACTTGAAAGCTTCAGTTCCTTGTATGTTGCTTCTCAAGTGTTTCTTTATCTCCTCCTTGCAAGATTGTTTCATGAGCCAATGCTCATAGAATCTGTAAGGCTTTGGCAAGCTTTCATTTTGAGGGCCTGTTGTTAAGAGAATAGGATCATGGTCTGATCCTGAGGGGATTAGGTTTTTAAGAATAACATTGGGAAATAGGACCATCCAAGAAGAAAGACACAGTGCTCTATCTAGTCCTGTTCTAACTTGATTGAGATGTGTTCTATGGTTAGACCATGTGAAAGGGCAACCTGTGAATGGGATATCAATGAGACCTAATGAAGCAACATCATTGACAATTATTGGGTTTGATTGGGTGGGGTTGATAGAATAGCTCTGTCTTTCATAACTGTATAGGGTGGAGTTGAAGTCACCCATAATGACCCATGGCATGCTCATATTTCTTCCCATTTCCTGAATAAAACTCCACTGAACCTGTCTATCATTGTCATAAGAGGAACTATACAAGCATGTTAAGAACCATTCTTTGTTAGTACCTCCATTTTTTATTATCACATTAAGCATATAATTAGAAGAATGAATGAATTCAAGTTCAACCCCATCTTTCCATAACAGGGCTAGACCACCTACTCTTATTCTATCCTCATTGCACCAAACGTTAGGATAATGCATTTGTTTTAGGAGGTAGGTAGCTTTTGCCACACTGGATTTAGTTTCTGAGAGAAAATGACACCAGGGTTGTAATTGAAGATACAATTCTTCAGATGATCTCTAGTTAGTTTATTTCCTAGGCCTTGCACATTCCAAGCCAATATTTTCATGTTGTGGATGCACTTAGGATACCAAAATATGAGCTTATATAAAGGAAAAGAAAGGAATTTGAAATAAGAGTAATGAGAGATTACCGTAGGATTTCCTTGTCCTGCATCAGAGCCTTGATTGTTGATGATGTATTTGTCCAGTCTCTAGGTCCTTGTTCATTCATTTGCTGAGTATTCTCCCATTGTGGCTGACTTGGTTCTCCTTCCTCAACAACTTCCTCCATTTGATTAGAGCTTACTCTGGAACTGTCCATCTCTCTTGTTCTTTTGAACCTTCTTATATTTCCACTCCTGCTGCTTTGGCCTCTTTCATAGTTGATATTTCCACTTGAAATTTCATCTTCTTGAAAGTACTCAGTATAAACTGAGTTGCAATACTGACCATCTTCAGGTCTGACAAAGAGTACCATATTAGACTTTCTATTCTTGTTATTCTTCTTTGGAGAAATCCTTGTAGGAGCATCCTCAATGTTCCAGTATTCATTGCTTGTCATGTTGTACGGGATTTTGTCCAGGTACCTGAAGAGTTGCTGAGATAAGTCTCTAACATCTTTAGCCTTATTTTTGCAGTCGTCCGCATCATGATCGAGAATGAAGCAAGATGGGCATAATTGATGAGGTTGTTTCTGATAATAAAACGGAATCCATTGAGTACAATTTGCAGCATTCTGAGAAAGAACCCCTCTTATAAGAGACCTTGAGATATCTATTTCAATAAGAGCAGCAACATCATTTGAATCCACAGGTTTAGCATCTTCATGATCCAATTATTTGACTTCTCCCAAAATACTCCCCATTTCCTTGACCACATAAACATTGAGAAATTCCTCTGGTAATTCTTTGAAAGTGACCCAGAATTGCTGCTTGTCAAATTGCATATCTCTGTGATTTTGAGTTGGATTCCACGGCTTGAGAATCCACAGAAATCCATCTAGGCACCATGGAGCTTCAGTTAACACCCATCTCCAGTCATCTTTCGATTCAAAGGTGACAGTAAACAAATTTTTGCTCTTCTTTCGTAACTCGAAGTTACCTACTTTGTTTCCTCAAATCAATCTTGCTTGCTTTTCAGCGAAGCCTCTACTGATATTGTTCGGAGTGATAACTTTTCCAATCACACTACTGCCCTTTCTTTGAAGACAAAAGCTTGGGTTAATTTGAGCTACATTGACCACTTGTCTGATGTCGTTAGAGGACTCAATTGAGGCTGAGTCAAAACGATCAGTAAGATTGTTGATTTCTTCAGATGTCATGACAAGACTGGTATGCCGTATAAAGCACTAAATTCGTTGGGTTTGAGAATCCTGAGATTAACGGTTTAAGTTGTAATCAGTTTAATATTATATGGGAGTCTCAGCATGGCTGCTAATAGGGGTACCAGTTTGCTTGGGGGTGTACCATTCCTAAGGCATAAGATGTTTTGTCTTCTATGGAATTTGGTACACCCCCAGGTAAATTGGTACCCCTGTTAGCAATCTAGGCGAAGATGCAAACTGATTAGATGTCCATGATAGAGACAACAGACATGTTAGGCACAAAAATGGTTCTGTGTAAGAGTCAATCGTCCTTTATTGCACTGTTAATCAAATACAATATATTACTTGTGCTAAAAAGTAAAAACTATAGGTAAGATATTACTTAATCTGTAGCACAAACACAATAATTAACCAAACTCTGTAATGACATACATGGAAAGCCGAGAACTCGCCCGGAAAGGATGTCCGTGGAAGAAGAATTTTGGGTGAGCGCTTCCATTTTGTTCACTCAGTTTGTCAGAGGCAGTTTTCATCAGATGAATTATGTCGACAGCAGAGCAATTTCAGTTTTTATCTTTGAGTAAGCATCAGATGATAATTGCATGTTTTGGCAGGGAATCAAGGGCCGAAGAGCAACTCCTTCAAGGATCTCAATGGTGAGTTAAACCCATAAACTTTGGTGTCTTTCCATAGACCTATTCCTGCACTTCCAAAAACAGAAATGTTTTATAACTTTTTTCATCCTCAACAATTATAGTTTCACCACATAAAACTGCAATAATCTCGTCATATATTTCATGGGGCGTTTTGTATAAACACCTTACACTACACCAAAAGTTCAATATACTATCAAAAGGGGGTTTGTAAACAATGAGAAATTTCCATTATCCTGTGAAGTGCTGAAATAGTCAAAAGAGGTCAATGGTGGTGTGAGTCTAAGCTTCTGGTCTTCATCTAAGATATAGGCTAGGGAAAATCAGTTGAAGAAAAGAAGAAATAGCGCACTCAGTTTTGTTTATTCAGATCAACGTTGCGACAATCAAATCTTCGCTGGGAGACGACGACTAAAACATAAACCTTAAGATGTCAAATTCCGATAATACTTCTGATACGCTGAAGCCCACACATTTCAGGAAATAAGAACAGTATGATTTCATAAAACGATTGCAACATAAAATGATAGAGATATAACCTATCCAAGTGTATAACCCAAGTGTTGCAGCCAAGAAAAATTCCTTGCTAATACTGTTGAAGCTGGAGAAAAAAAAAGTAGGTTTAGATTCCAAAATGACATCTAACCAAACAAACATCCAATAGTAATAACACTTGAAAGACACAAGGTGTGCAAGTGCCATCTTGAAAAAAATGAAGATTTTACCAGTACATACACACAAGGTTCCCCCAACCGTGCAGAACCGATGCCCAGGATGAACCTGTGAACCTGTAAAACATGAGACAACATATAAATAACCCTACTGCACAATAATGAAGAGCATAGCACTATGGCATGTTATGAATGAAAGATTCAAATCAAAATCTCCCGACGCAAAAATTGCACTTCGTACTAAACAATCGAACAAGATCATATTATTAAGCCGTCACTTTAGTTCTACATATTACAAATCAATGTTTTTTACTCCCACTATCTGAGGCCCAGCATTATGCGGACAGTGTGTACAACCATGTTCTCTGGAATTCAGAGGGAAAACTGCCCCCATGATTTACATCCATTTTATCGGATTTCTCGAAACTCTATATGTTATCTGCAATGTTAAATGTAGGACAAAGAGGAAGAAATCTAAAATAGAAAGTACTTACCACATGAGATCCCGAATAAAGAGTGCACGTGGGATCATAAGACCATTTCCAATCATGGCAAGCAACATTGAAATAGCGGATAAACCTTTGATGTTCTCAGGATTGAGATAACTTGTCCACTGAATAAAATTTAAGTTAAAAGAGCAATTTCTCTGTCATGAAATCTGATGGTTCAAAGACGGTTGTGATTATACAATACCATCTGAGCTATTGGCATCCACATGAAGAGAAGAGTTGCAGTCCATCCAGATAGTGACCCAATAATTTTGACGTTTTTCTCTGAAAGTCTCCCTGTCCGTGCCTGAAATTCTTAGTGTTACAACATTAATAAAACTCACATCGTAGAATGAGCTAAGGTAACATTTAAGAAAAATAAGGAGTTTCTTAAATAACAGTAACAGTTGCATTGCAGAGAGACTATCTTCATTCAGAAGGTTATGCGCCATTAGATACAACATCGGCACAGTTAAAACCAATTCGTACTGTGGGTCATTGTATTATTTATTTTTCCTGCGAAATTGGCTACAAAAGCAGCTTGGTGAAAATGATAAACACTTACATTAGTCCAATAGTATAAACAACGGTTTACAGTAATTGATTGATAACTAGCTTTATATGTGGCAGGAAAAATTAGCTGGCACAATATGACACCACTACATACTAGTCTAATGCAAGAGCAGTTGGTTCAATTCTACTTAGTACTACTACTGAACTCATGTCATTAGGACATAGGACTGTCAGAATCATCAACAAATGGAATCTACTTCAACGATAGAAACATAGGACCCATAAACGGTTCAGGTGAGGGAATAGTTAATTGGTTAATTCATGTTGTATAAGAACTACAGATGACAGAACACCATATCTAATGAGACGCATTTTTTGGATCACAGCACTGATAAAATGGCTGTACGTTCGTACGAGATCTTTAGTGCTGCAACTTCTCTAATTGAAGTATAAAACCAAAGCCATACATATCTATATACAACTAGTCCATCTTCGCTCAGTACTTATCCCAACATAGGATCAATCATGAACAGCTATCAGATAAGAATCAATTCAGTAGGAATGAGCTGACCTAGAAGACACGAGACACGATAGAATAAAAGATGCAAGGATGAAATGAAAAACAAACTTACCATAATGACAGCAGTGATAGCCATTACAAAAGCGATAGACCCAGGCAAAATACTGTTTGGAACGTAAGGAACAAAAGTCGACCACATAACCTAAAATTCACATGAGAGAAAATCAATCAAATGTTTACTGTTAAAATATCTCCTAAAAGCAATATATAAACTGGACAAAAGGGGGGGATACTGTAATTACTTGAGGAAGAACAGAGAGTCCACCAACTGTAGTTAAATCTTCCCAAAACCGCCAAATTCCAGGATGAAGCCAATTAAAATAATTCATAAAATTCAAACTCAAACCCGCTGCAACAACAGCTGAAGTCACTATAAAAAATGGCAAAGGCATAGATCCAGCCATGGCAAGTTGAACAATCACTACATATGTTGAGATAACTCCTAATGTTTGAACCACAATAGCTTCTGTCTCTTTCTTCTTGGCAAAATACGAAAGTAAAGAAACATTTCCCAGCAAACCAGTTAACATTCCCTAAAAAACACCAGGTTTCACCCATTTTGAGAACTCAAACATTTCAATTATATGAGGAAAAAAGAAAAGAAAAAAAATAGTACCAGCCAGGGAACAGCAGAAAGTGCAGAATAGTTCCCAGCAATGAGATTTTGTGAATTGAGAATGATCTGAGGTAACTGAAGTAACAAAAATGGGAGGTTTGAAGCACCAGCAAATTTTGCTGTTAATGAATCCCATTCTTCAAATTCCTGAGAATTTTTTATCCTTTCAGAACCCTAACAAAAATAAAACAAGTAAAAAAAAACCACACTTTTTATTTCCATAATAGATTCAATCAAAAAGCAGAAATCTAGGGTATGATATTTGAGGAAAAAAATCAGCAAACGTATCATTTTACGTGATGAACTTGCATTGTGAGATATTGTTTGGTTATTTACCTGGTTAGAAATGAAAGGAGTGTCAGAATCCAGGGCATAATTTGGTTTCAACCTTCGATTAAGAGATGAATTGTAGAGAGATAAATTGAGTTTAGAGACAGAAGAAGGAAATGTAGGTTTTACAGAAATATTCAAAGAAGAAGAAGAAGAAGATGGTGTGATGAATGAGGGGTAATTAGTGAAGAAACGATTACTAGGGTTTAATGGTGCCCTGACTAATAACGGCAGTAGAGATCCCGCCATTGTTAGAAACAGGGAGAGAGTGAAGTGAAAAGTGGAGACGGAAAATTGGAAATGGAGGAGGTGTTAGTGTTGGCAGCGGAAACTGAACAGAATAGTACTACAGCATGATGATGATGATTTGGGGAAGTGTCAGAAAAAACTAATCTTTAGTCGACACGTGGCGATATGGTTATGTGCTGTTGGCGTTGGGTACCATGGGAAGTGATTTGTGTTGACGGTAACATCCAAAATAAATTACAGGTGTTGTCCAAATTAACCTCAAGATCTGTGATTTCAGGCCTTGGTATTTTTTCTGATTAGCTTTATCTCTCGAGTACTGTAGCCGTACATAGAATTTTGAGGTCGAAGTAATAGATTATCAGCATTTCTTTATGAATCTTACATTACACACATTTGCTTAACCGATCTCGAGTTCATGGCGATTAAATTCTTTTGAATCTTGATTAATATGAAACAGACAAGTCCATGTGCTTCCAAGAGTACAAATGTAAAAAGGAACAAATTTCTCTTTTTTTTTGTCCATCAAGTGATGTTCTATATTTGGATTGGAACCTGGCTGTGGGTAACGGCATCTTCCCCTTACAGGCCAAGGGCGTGACAAATAAAGCTTCCGCATCTTTCCCCTTAATTTAAGAGCGAACCTCACGGATATTAACTATTCCCGGTAAAGGATAGATATAGTCGAACTTGTTCAAAAGGTATCAACCATGCATGTTGCGACTCAATTAACCTGTTTAGTTACCGGCTCTGTTTCTTACCAAATTCACCCTCCCTAGTCGAGTTAGGTACAATACTCTAGGGTTATATTAGTTTACATGAGTTGGGTGTACCCATATAAGAAATGGGCCGTAGGTTATATAACGAATTTGACTACAAATCATCTTTCTATAGTTCTTCGACCCTCTCCAAGATGTTTTGTATCAGTTTTAATTTTTGATGGATGAGAGGTGGTTTTAACTTAATCCAATTGATGATCACCTATTATCATTGTTGTTCTTCCTACCGCTATAACTATATGCAACTGAAGTAAAGGAGAATCCGTATCCCAATGGTGAGTTCAAAAATTGAGTTGGGTTGATATGCAACGAAGATTAGAAAACTGTAATTTCTTCTTTATTTAACGCAATCAGTTCATGATATCACTTATCATCTCTTGAGAAAGGTTTGAATTAGGTCAAATGGGTATATAATTATTGTATCAGTTTATTACAAAATTGATACATAGTCTTCTTCAAGTTTAATGTGGAATTAAAGTTATAGGGTTTCAGTGTAATGTGGAATCAGTTGTTTCTAATTAAGTAATTCGAATAGATATAATTTCATCATGGTGTTTATCAAACATTTTCCCTGTTCTTCGTCCATTGGTCTGGAGGATGTGGTAAATTTAGTTGTTGAATCTGGAATTGGTGTTTAAAGGTATACATAATTTCAAACTCATGCAAATTGTCATCTAGAAATGTAGATCCAAAGTTGTTGTAAATTAAATAAACAATATGTAAGTTTACCTATATTTATTTATCTGGAATTAGAGTTGTTTGTCATTACAGTTAATGAAAGTTTATCATTACAGGCAAATTAGTTGTTAATTTATCAGTTCCCCTTTGCGTCAATAACAGTTGTTGGTGGACTAGATTTATTTATCTCTTATAAGTCTTGTGTAAACCCTATTAACTGGTTTTGGGAAATAAATATATGTGTTTGGAAACTAACATATTGTGCCTGTAGTTGGCAGTGATTAAGATGGTGATACGACTATTCGTACAAAGCTATGCTATGTTGGTTACTATGTGGGTATTTTATGTCACTAGGGGAGAGGAATTAATTGCATTAATAGTTAGGAAGTGTCGGAATCGTCTGTGTTGGTAGTAAGTTGTGTTCCCAGATTTCTACCATTTCTAAATTAAATACGCTACTTTTGATGAATTATATTATTCGGTAACTATGTTTCGCTGTCACATAACCAATGCATTGAGAATCCCTAATGACGTATTTTTGAAAGAAAGCAGTTCCTCTTATATGTTTGATAGATACTGTTGACTGGTGAACACGATTTGCTGGCTTTTGAGGAAAAGTGGAGAGACGAGCGATTCCTCGTTCGAGCAAATTGCCTACACCTTTAACAAACATATGTACTGCACGGGAGTGCTTTGAGTTTGAGAGATCAATCTGTAGGACTCCGGACTAAACCAAGACAATGGTCGTTCCATAGTCAATTCGGTCACAAAGAGGGATGAGGGTTGATCTATAGGAGGAAAGCTGAGATGTGTGAGATCAATGATGATTGAAGGATTGTATATACATTAGATACTTTTGCAAGTTTGATGAAACGTCAGTGAATTCTGATAAGTTCGATTGAGTTTCGTAGTGTTGTCGTTCAATTGTGGATTGATGAACTTATTTATATTGTAGGAATAGTAAACACATTGATCTCCAGTAAGTGTGACGGCTGAGGAGTGAAAGAGTGGGAAAATGGAAAATCGTGGATAAACCAGTTCCACGTGCGTGGGAAAATTGGTTGATTGTCCATCCACTACTTTGCTGACTCCTTTAACTGCTTACACGACTTACTCACATTTCTCATCGTGGGTGTACACACGTGCCTTAGACCGCCAGACCAAAACCCTAGTGAATATCCTCTATGTGACATGATTGATGTCTCGTGAATGTGGAGTCTGCAAGGCAGACATATATTTAATTGGTCAATTGCTGACTTGACTAGACCATGAGTCTTAGCCTCGATGAGTCGAGCATAATGGTAGAATATCGAATGCTCTGAGACTCATGGATTGAGTATAAGGTGTCTGCTAAGACAAAATAATGTACAGACGTTGAGTCTTGATGAATTGTAATATATCATTTTACTAGTTGAGATAATAATGATATTCTGATAATTTTGATTGACGCGCGTCCGATGAGATTGCTCGATCATGGACCTATTCTGATATGTCAAGCATTCGACAGGAAATCAGATGTTGCTGAGTTATGAGTTATCTAGAGTACTCATTCCTGATCCACTATGTCATTAATTGTCGAATGACAAAATAAGATCAAAATATTAGTGGTTATTAGATGATCGAACGCCCATTTGGATGGACGTCTAATGAAATATTGGATGATCGGCCAAGTTGATGGTCATCTAATAAGAGTTCTCTCGTACGGTCGAACAATCGAAAATGTTGGTAGAGTATTAATTAAAAAATATTGATTGTTGGATCAATATAAAAGTTTTCAACATTTATCTAATTATGGTAAATTCGAAACCCTAAGGAGAACTCTGGATGGAGAGTTTTCCAATGTGGATCAAGAAATATCGACCAACCAATGGGCATGAGAGCCGACCATTGGTGGTGAACGGACATACGAGCGTGCGAAGGAATATCCCATGAATGAGGATTCCAGAATTATGTAAAGATATGAATTATTATTAAGATAATAATGGAGAGGCGTGGGACCGGCCGGCCATGATGGCCAAGGGACCGTCCAGGTCCGGTCATGGTGGTGATCGGTTACACCTTGCTTCCGAAAAGTAGCTTGTGACCGATTACAACTAACTTCCCAAATTTGCTTGTGACCGCTTACATTGCTTCACAAAAGTAGCTTTTGACCGATTACAACTAACTTCCCAATGTAGCTTGTGACCGGTTACACCTTGCTTCACAAAGTAGCTTGTGATCGATTACAACATGCTACATATTATAGGCTATAACCGGTTATACCTCAATTCTGAACATAAGTTAAGATAGGTTCTATCTTGTCATCTTGCATTGGTCATCCAAAAGATATTCAATAAAGAACAGGACCAATCATGATTTCCCTTTCGATTATGAAACAAGTTCATACATCTACTTCCTTAAACCAATGTAATAATACATAGTTTCTTAAGATGAAATCACTCCTATATCTTACACATAATCAAGTAACTAAATACAAAGATTATGTTGATGTCGTATTTACGAAGTTCCAAAAGATAAGCGTTTAAACTTCGTAATTCAGTAAATTCCTTGACACTTTGATCATAATGATATGACCAAGTCTAATCACTAGAGTATTATACATATACATCTTCGCATGTTATGTTTTCAATATTATACGACTTGAAATATACGTTAGGAATGGAAACAAGTCAAGTCAGTATTACTAACCTCAAGTGGAAGGATGATGTCTGCGTTGCAGTCGTTACTTATTCTCATTCTTCAGGTGTTCAGAGTAATACTTGTAAGTCTCAACATTCCTAGATTTTCTAGTCTAACCTTAACGAAGTTGACTCTAGTATTTAATCAAGCGACTCTAGATGAGTTTTTATACTAAAATATGACAACCAAATTTGACATACCAACGCTTGGTGGGTTCAACCGAGCTATGCTCTAACACTCCTCACTATTCTTGGGAGTATAGAGACGAAGAGTACAAATGGGGAAGAGCAGTAATTGTATCCGGGAGGAGACCTCATTGGGATTAAGAATAACCCTTTGCATAACAAGTTTGAATGTCCTAGCATAGTGCAGCTTGCACTTGGCAGGAATGCTGGAAATAGTCGGCATTTGAGATTGAAATACCTTATCCAACATTTCCAAACTGAGGCATGGCGTTGCACCATCCATATCAGATCTGACTGTTGCAAAGACAAAGGTACCCAAATACACCACAATCTTTTGTTTATCAACTTATAAGTCCTCTTCCGAATGTGATCGTCTATGGACAGAGTCGAGACAATACGACAATTCGGTTCACACTTCGTGTGATCGTCTATGGGTACGAGATAGAGATAATACAACAACAAGATCACTTGTGTGATTGACTATGGATACAAGATCGAGACGATATGACAACAAAGTGTGTACTTGATAATAGATTCGGAAATAACCGAAACTCTATAGGATCAATATCATTACAGAGTTAACGTACTTGTGTATCTTCCCCCTTAAAGGCCTTGAAAAAATAAGCTCTCACGTTAAACGGTGATGAAACCCTCGCTTCTTATTGGTCGAAATAGGCCTTTTCTAATGTAGAAGCTATGGTGAGGGCACTTGGATTAACTCTATTGGTCGGGATATTAAAAATTGGGTTACACTTTGTTTACATCAAGTATTTAACTGTCCGTTAATAACGCCGTTAACAAAAAGGAAGGTGGACAACACTTCCATGAGAGTTTTAATCTAATTAATTTCCTTACACCGTGTTTACACCAAATACTTAACTGTACATTAGTAACACCGTCTAAGGTGGACAATACTTCCTTCAAACCACGGAAAAAAAAATATCATACAAAATTTTGCTTAAAAAAGTCTTAATTTACTTTAATGGAAAAGGAAAACTTAACTTACCTTGTTTAAAATTTTATGGAAGTCCAAACTCAATTTGGAAGTCCAGTACCTAATATATTAGGACTTTTTTTTCCATATTAACACATAAAGGGAAAAAAAACTCACATATTTCACACATATTTCCTGCGAAAATAAAAGGATAAATAAATAAATTTCATATCTTTTTTCCACCTATTGAATGCATTTGCCATACCGCAAAAATGCATCGCCACGGGACGGGGCGAAGCCCAGAGCACACCCAATAAAAAATATGATTAAAAAAAAGGCCCGGTGCGTAGCACGGGCACAAATCTAGTTTTACTTAATTATAATAACAATTATAATGCGGAAAACAAAGTAAAAGACAAAGAAAGATTTTGTTAACGAGGAAACCGCAAATACAGAAAACCCCTGGACATAGTCCAGTTTTGAATACTCTCAGAATTAAGCCGTTATACAAAATCAAATACCAACTTTGTATAGTTGACACCAACCAGACTACCCCTAGCTACTTAGTTCCCTCAGTATCCCTGTACCTTCGACTTCTAGAGTCACGCATGTGAATAGCAAGTCCTTTGGATCGTATTCCAAACAACAAAGGAAGAATCTGTTTGGTAACCACTCTAATCAATCTTTCTAAAAGATAAGATGAGTCGTGGACAAAGGCTCTTATGTTTAATCTAATTAACTCCTTTGTCTGGTTAGATCAATCTATCCAATAACTATCGAAATAGTTAAGTTGAGATTCGCACTCAATCGATATAGATCTCAAAGAGAAACTATAGAGAATGCCGATCTCACACAACTAATCAATCAGATCTATCAAAGATAAATTGATTCTAGTTGGATCCCAGACGATCAAGGTTTGTGAACTAAATCCACAAGACACGAAAACTAATAAGAATTCTTCCTTGTCTTCGAATCTTCTATTGCCTTCAAATACCTGCACATCACCACTTGAATATTCTTGTGATCAATCACACATAGAACGGAGTATTTTAACAATGGATTATCACAAATGTCTTTAGATCTAACAACAGTTCTAAAGATCCCGCCGATACTGTGATCTAGTCTGAGTGAATCTTATATCAGAAGAGAGTATTCTCAAGAATAAACAAATTAGGTGCAATCAAAGTTTGAACAACCGTTAGTCAACCAAATCAAATCGTAAACTAATAACACTGCATCTAGTTTCCTACCAACGGTACTCGTAGAGCTTCTTGATCCCACAGAAGTCTTAAACGAGAGGTCGTATGAGATTTCACCTAATTAGGATACTTTCCTCTCCGAATAGACGGCTCCACCAGAAACAACAAGTACTGAAGTTTTCCTGGCTCTTAGGATAGTTTGCTAGAAATGCAAACTTAGGTATTTATAGACCAAGGATGTTTGGACACCAATGAATTTCCGAAACCGAAAATATTCTTAAGATTTGTATTGAATTCCCAAATTTGGTTTTCCTAATTCCAATAAATGTAGTCCAATATTTTCCGAAATCTCTCATAAAAAATCTCCAATTAGTAAATGCACATTACTAATTTTTATTCTCTAGAGCTATGCCATAATTGCTGGTAATTAAAGCATATAAAACCAAAAACCTTAATTAAAAGACTCTCAATTTATTTCGGTACATGATCACCTTGAGTACCAAGGAATATCTTTGAATAATAAATGATAAGAGTTAATGCTCATGTTCAAAGTATGTTGACATCCTTACACAACAAATCCTAATTCCGAATCTACACAAGTTCATGAAGAAAATATGTAATTCATGGAAAAACGGATTTGCATCTTGGAATCGGTTCTACCACACTTTAAAACAAGTTTAGAATTGGTTCTACCAAAATTCCAAGACTACTATGTGATCGGTCATACCAAGTCACAATGGTTAGTTATGATCGGTCCTACCAAGTCATATACATGGGTTCGCATCGGTTATACCAATCACATGGTACCTACTTGTGATCAGTCATACCATTCACTAGGATCGGTCATGCTAGTTACAAGGATCGGTCACACAACCTGTAACACCCCGTGTTTTTAGCATTGCGCATGCTAAAAGATGCGCCATGGCCTGAGATGAAGCTTCATCCAAAGCTTCAGTTGGTTGGTAAGAGGTAGATTGGCTTAGGGCCAATACCGCGCAAAAATGGCGCATTATGTTTGGCATTTGGCCAAGAGACAATTCTCGTATCAAATGATGCATTAGACCAGCTGGGTAGATGGCCTTGAGCATTGCAGTGCAATCGTTGCGCATTATGTGGACAATTGGCCTAGAGCCAATATTGCACAATCATTGCGCATCAGGCCAGAGAGGGCTGGCTGAACGAGTGTTGCGCAATCATTACACGCAATCATTGTGCGAATATGAAATTATTATACGCAATCATTATGCGCATACACAATCATTACACGAAATCATTGTGCGAATACGAAATCATTACACGCAATCATTGTGAATGAATAGTGAAGCAAGCATGTAAATTTGCTCCCCTTTTCCCAGTTGTAGAAATTGCAAGTTAACATATATAGGGAGGGATAGTTGGTTGAAGGTGCATATGCGGACTATGCACCAAGTAAGCTTCATAGCTTAGCCGGAAGAGTATAAATGTTGCGTAAGCCTCATTTATAGTTGCGTAGCGTTGCCAATGGGGCATATGATGCGAAGGCATCACTATGACATGTTACGGACCCGATGATGCATAATCATTGTGCATCTTGACGGAACGGCCTATACGGACCATGCCATTACCATTATTGCTAGGCCACGGCCTCGCAAACGAGTTGGTTTAAGTTTTATGTCCCTTGGAGGATGAACTACGGTCTGTGCTTGATCCCTTTAGAGTAGGGAAGGGTACGTAGGCAGCCGTAATGAGTTGCAGCATTGCCGGTCCAGCACTTTGTCGCTCATATCATCTATTTGAGAGATGATTGCGGCACATTTGCCCCTCATATCATCTAAGCTCGGTAGATCGATGCAAGAGATGATTGCGGCAAGAGTTTATGAGGCAAGTTGCATGCCGGCCAGTGGATGCTCAAACTTTCTATCAAGTCGTTCGACTTAGGCATGTACCAATTATGCATTGAGCATAGCCTCGAAAGTAAGCTACATAAATATGCAAGTTAGCAGAGCTTGCATAAGCCTTAGGAAAGTACGGCATGAGCCTGATAGCTGCACCCTTGGCACGAGAAGGACAAGTTGATGCATATGAGCAAGCAACAACCTATCTGGAGGCTAAAAAAGACCCGAGTGTCGTAATTTAGCTCAAAACGGGTCTAAATTGATTGGAAACGGCCTAACGATCAAGACGCTATCATCACGGTCTTGGAATTTTAGCCAAATTCCATCATTTAGATCCTAAAAAGGCCGTTTTTCCGTTTTAAGAAAGTTCACGTTTTCTAAATAAACCCTTTGCGGAACAAGGGTGAGTTGGAAGGGGATGGAAGCTAATTTAGATGCATCATGCTCCACGAGCATACTTTCAAAGGCAAATGGATGTGCATTTGACTAGCTTTAAGGCCCAGATCGTAGCTTTCATCATGGCGCATCTGGGAAGTTATGGTCTTCGCACCCAGGCGCGCAAGGCGTAAATTTTATGGTTCATCACAGTCGGTATCAGAGCAAGTTCCGAGATAACTCTAGGGACTGTGCGGAGTGGACTCGTCAGCGAGTATTTTTCTTTTAAAAGGAAATAAAGTTGGAGAGTAGGCAAACTTTTGCGCGGAAATGGTTTATAAATGCTATGCCAGTTACTTGTCGAATCGAGTCGAGCTTGTTTAATTACTTTGAGTTTGCCTGGCCTAAGTGTCACCCCACTTACGAGTGGATACCCGGAAGACCGTCTAGGACGGTGGATAGACAATGGGACTTATCATCCCCACACGTTGGAAACTGGCCAATGGTATGCGTTGTCAGGCCCGGCTAGCATCCCACTTACGAGTGGCAACCTGGATGACCGTTAGGGACGGTGGGTAACCGGATTCTGTTCCACACAGTACTGCGTAAAAATCTTGTCATTTCGATGACATCTTCAACCTTGTGAATCCTAGGGATTCCTGTGTCGTGGTATGGGACGCCATCCAGGATACCTTGTTGAGAAATCCCTTTTTGCAATTGGCCAATTGAGATTCTTGTTAACGTTGTGGACTCTTTTTGGATTCCTGAGTATGCGGTATGTGACGTTTGCTCAGAAGGTCCTAATTTATGTTCCATGACAAACTTGAAGAAACCCGTTATTTCTTAGCATCTGGTATGGGACTTTTGTTCTGGAATCAAAACCGATGAGTTTGACCACAACAGTTTTTGTTTTGAATTTCGGGGACGAAATTCTTTAAAGGGGTGAATAATGTAACACCCCGTGTTTTTAGCATGGCGCATGCTAAAAGATGCGCCATAGACTGAGATGAAAATTCATCCAAAGCTTCAGTTGGTTGGTAAGAGGTAGATTGGCTTAGGGCCAATACCGCCCCAAAATGGCGCATTATGTTTGGCATTTGGCCAATAGCCAATTCTTGCATCAAATGATGCATTAGGCCAGCTGGGTAGATGGCCTTGAGCGTTGCAGCACAATCGTTGCGCATTATGTGGATAATTGGCCTAGAGCCAATATTGCACAATCATTGTGCATCAGGCCAGAAAGGGCTGGCCGAACGAGTGTTGCGCAATCACTATACCCAATCATTACACGCAATCATTGTGCTCATACGCAATCATTACACGAAATCATTGTGCGAATACGAAATCATTACACGCAATCATTGCGAATGAATAGTGAAGCAAGCATGTCAATTTGCTCCCCTTTTCCCAGTTGTAGAAATTGCAAGTTAACATATATAGGGAGGGGTAGTTGGTTGAAGGTGCATATGCGGATTGTGCACAAAGTAAGCTTCATAGCTTTGCTGGAAGAGTATAAATGTTGCGTAAGCCTCATTTATAGTTGCGTAGTATTGCCAATGGGGCATATGATGCGAAGGCATCACTATGCGATGTTGCGGACCCGATGATGCATAATCATTATGCATCTTGACGGAACGGCCTATACGGACCATGCCATTACCATTATTGCTAGGCCACGACCTCGCAAATGAGTTGGTTTAAGTTTTATGTCCCTTCAAGGATGAACTACAGTCTATGCTTGATCCCTTTAGAGTAGGGAAGGGTATGTAGGCAGCCGCAATGAGTTGCAGCATTGCCGGCCCAGCACTTTGTCGCTCATATCATCTATTTGAAAGATGATTGCGGCATATTTGCCCTATCATATCATCTAAGATCGGTAGCTCGATGCAAGAGATGATTGCGGCCAGACTTGATGAGGCAAGTTGCATGCCGTCCAGTGGATGCTCACACTTCCTATCAAGTCGTTCGACTTAGGCATGTACCAATGATTCATTGGGCATGGCCTCGAAAGTAAGCTATATAAATATGCAAGTTAGCAGAACTTACATAAGCCTAAGGAAATTACGGCATGAGCCTGATAGCTGCACCCTTGGCATGAGAAGGACAAGTTGATGCATATGAGCAAGCAACAGCCTATCTGGAGGCTAAAAAGACCCAAGTGTCGTAATTTAACTTAAAAAGGGTCTAAATTGATTGGAAACAGCCAAATGATCAAGACGTGATAATCACGGTCTTGGAATTTTAGCAAAATTCAATCGTTTAAAGCCTCAAAAGGCCGTTTTTTCCGTTTTAAGAAAGTTCACGTTTCCTTAATAAACCCTATGCCGAACAAGGGTGAGTTGGAACGGGGTGGAAGCTAATTTAGATGCATCATGCTCCACGAGCATGCTTGCAAGGGAAAATGGACGTGCATCTGCCTAGCTTTAAGGCCCGGATCGTAGATTTCATCATGGCGCATCAGGGAAGTTATGGCCTGCGCTCCCAGGCATGCCAGGCGTAAATTTTCCGGTCCGTCACAGTTGGTATCAGAGAAAGTTCTTAGATAACTCTAGGGATTGTGCGGAGTGGACTCGTTAGCGAGTATTTATCTTTCAAAAGGAAATAAAGTTGGAGAGTAGGCTAACTTTTGCGCGGAAACGGTTTATAACTGCTATGCCAGTTACTTTGCGAATCGAGTTGAGCTTGTTGAATTACTGTGAGTTTGCAAGGCCTAAGTGGCACCCCATTTACGAGTGGATATCCGGAAGACCGTCTGGGACGGTGGGTAGACAATGGACTTATCATCCCCACACGTTGTAAACTGGCCAACGGTGTGCGTTGTCAGGCCCGACTAGCATCCCACTTACAAGTGGCAACCTGGATGACCGTCAGGGACGGTGGGCAACTGGATTATGTTCCACACAGTACTGCGTAAATATATTGTCATTTCAATAACATCTTCAACCTTGTGAATCTTAGGGATTCCTGGGTGGTGGTATGGGACGCCATCTAGGATACCTTGTTGAAAAATCCCTTTTGGAAACTAGCGAATTGAGATTCTTGTTAACGTTATGGACTCTTTTTGGATTCCTTAGTATGCTGTATGGGACATTTGCTCAGAAGGTCCTAATTGATGTTCCATGACAAACTTGAAGAAACCCGTGATTTCTGAGCATCTGGTATGGGACTTTTGTTCTGGAATCCAAACCGATGAGTTTGTCCACAACAGTTTTTGTTTTTAATTTCGGGGACGAAATTCTTTAAAGGGGAGAATAATGTAACACCCCGTGTTTTTAGCATGGCGCATGCTAAAAGATGCGCCATGACCTGAGACGAAGCTTCATCCAAAGCTTCAGTTGGTTGGTAAGAGGTAGATTGGCTTAGGGCTAATACCGCGCCAAAATGACGCATTATGTTTGGCATTTGGCCAATAGCCAATTCTCGCATCAAATGACGCATTAGGCCAGCTGGGTAGATGGCCTTGAGCGTTGCAGCACAATCGTTGCGCATTATGTGGATAATTGGCCTAGAGCCAATATTGCACAATCATTGTGCATCAGGCCAGAGAGGGCTGGCCGAACGAGTGTTGCGCAATCACTATACCCAATCATTACACGAAATCATTGTGCTCATACGCAATCATTACACGAAATCATTGTGCGAATACGAAATCATTACACGCAATCATTGCGAATG